>JAWNMS010000046.1:375000-459442 GCA_035043785.1 Drosophila planitibia | reverse complement strand
CTCCTCCTCCTCCTCCTCCTCCTCCTCCTCCTCCCTCCTTCCCTCCTCCTCCTCCTCCTCCCTCTCTCTCTCTCTCCCCCTCCCTCTCTCTCTCTCTCTCTCTCTCTCTCTCTCTCTCTCTCTCTCTCTCTCTCTCTCTCTCTTTCCTCTTTCCTCTCTCTCTCTCTCTCTCTCTCTCTCTCTCTCTCTCTCTCTCTCTCCTCTCTCTCTCTCTCTCTCTCTCTCTCTCTCTCTCTCTCTCTCTCTCCCTCCCTCCCTCTCTCTCTCTCTCTCTCTCTCTCTCCCTCTCTCTCTCTCTCCTCTCTCTCTCTCTCTCTCTCTCTCTCTCTCTCTCTCTCTCCTCTCTCTCTCTCTCTCCTTCCTCTCTCTCTCTCTCTCTCTCTCTCTCTCTCTCCTTCCTCTCTCTCTCTCTCTCTCTCTCTCCTCCTCGATCCTCTCTCCTTCCTCTCTCCTCTCTCTCTCCCTCTCTCCCTCCCTCCCTCTCTCTCTCTCTCTCTCTCTCTCTCTCTCTCTCTCTCTCTCTCTCTCTCTCTCTCTCTCCCTCCCTCCCTCCGAGCGGCCTCGCAGTGGTTGAGGTTCAGTTGCAGATACTTCATGTTCTTTTGTTGAGCGCCTTCTTGAACGCCGGACATTTAACGCTTCCGGCTTTATGTCGCTGTTTCTTCCTTTGCAGAGCATACACTGCGGCTTTCGCTGGTAGTGTCTGGCCTCGTGGTCTTTTCCTCCGCATAGATTCAACCTGTCCACGTCGCTCTTGCATTGTCTTGCAAGGTAGCCAAATTCCAGGCACTTAAAGCACTTAGTGAGGGTTAATCGTTCTCGAAATCTCGAGCTAACCCACTTTTCCAACTTTTAAGAATCCCACCTTCAGGGCCTTTTAAGCGCTGACGGCCGGCAGCCCTATAATTGCTATTTGCGTTTGCCTGTACGCTGTTCTCAGGGTTATATGTTCTAACCCTATATCGGTCAGTTCCAATTGTTCCCTCAATGCATCACATTTGGCTTCTTTTGTTGTGATCTCATCAAGGTCCCTGGCCTCTATTGTGTCTCTGTCAGCTATGGAGCGGACGTCTGCTTACTACTAAGCAGCGGTGTCTGAGACGTGTTTTGCGCTCTCCAAATCTTTGGCAAGTCGGTATGCCAATGGGGTTCTCTTTTGCGAGATATCACCTTTCATTGGTCGGTTTCCGCAGTCGCGCTTGCGGGTTTGACCACGGTGGAGGCTTGCGTCTCTTGCTCCTTGCCGACATCTGCCTTCTGCCTCTTGCTCTGACGCTTATGCAACACCGGGCTCTGTTTCCGCTTGTTTCCATCGTTGTTCTAAACAGCGGGTACGTCTGACAGGACTGATTCGTCCTTATTGCAGCCTTTGCTTCGTCATCATGGAGCTGGATTGCCACCAGTTCGTACATCGCATGGGTTGATGGATCGAATGCCTCTTTCCATCCTCAAGCATTGCCACTAGGCTCAGTATCTCCTGGCCTAGATCTCTTAGGACCGAGCCGTTTTGTGTCTCCGCGCTCGGTAAGTGTTGCGCAGTTTGCTCGTTATTGTTGCTCTTGTTGTTGTTGATGTTGTTGTTTATGTTTTTATTTATAATACTCATTTCATTGATTATCCATGATTATCTATGCAAGCGGGGAGGCCATGGGCGGGCTGACATCCGCGCTTATGGGGTCGGAAGTTCGCCATTTCGCTAAAACGGCCCTCTTCAATTAAGGAACGTTTTCTATTTACGGCCTTTAATCTTCAGATCAAAGCCATTGTAAAAGAAAATTATGTATGCATACGTACATATATTTTATGTAACATGAAGTTGTTTCATTTTTGTTTATAGATTATTGTTGGTTTTTGGAGTCATTATTTTATGTACAAATGTATGTACTTGGTATGTATGTATCTTTGATTTAAATGAAATAAAAAGATAAAATGCATTTTGAATGATAAACCATGTTACATATTTAACAAATTTGGAGCCGATCCCATTGAATTTGTATGAATTTGTATTAGAATAATTGATTCCTTATACTGCTTTCGTGGAACGTATCTAGGCCGTAAAGCGAGGTATGAGTGTGCTATGAACTAAGTGCCGACGCACCAGGAAGCGTACTAGGATATTTGCTAAGTTTTAACGTTGGCTCAACAGCCAATTCGATAGGATTTCACTCTGCTTATTGAGGTGTTGGAATGCTATCACCGTCAGCCCAGGATTCCTCTGTTTCTTAATGGGGTTCCAGTAATCTTATCGTAAGACGTAGTGGTGTCCGTCTTAGTCGCATTCTCGTATTTGATTGGCGGCTACGCGGATGCAAAACGGCTATCTGGGGGATACCTGGAGTTAACGAGTTGCTTACACTACATAGGACAAGAAACGACTTGGCCATGGCCATTTTAATGGCGATCAGGAACTTTTCGCCTACTAGAGATATGTACTTATACGTGTGTGTATATGTGTTTGTGCGTGTGTGTGTGTGTGTGCCTATATCTCCCCCAATTTAATAACTACAGTTACCAAACTTGGCAGGAAGATTACTAGAAACCTTCCCTAAGAATTTTTTCGGCCACGCCCACTCTCGACCCCCAAAATTTAAAAAACCCAATATCTTCGTAATTTAAGAGCTACGGTTACCAAACTTCGAAGGAACGGTACTAGCTTAATAATTTACCGCAATTTGAAAGGCAGGCTTGGGCAGTACTTCTTGGCTACATCCACCCTGTTCTTTGATACTTGTTATCTACTGGGCTAAAATTTGTTATCAAAGTATTTCGCAGTCGGTTACGCACGACTGCAACGTTCTATCTTGTTTTTCATAATTTAATCGTTTTTTGTTTTAAAATTTGGATGATTTCAACTACTGAACACAAATCTAGGTAGATGACCACAATAACTGAAAATATTCTCCAAAATATTTTCTTTTTAACATATGAATGGATCAAAAATCATCACATAGGTACAAATTTGCAATCTTACGGACTGAACTGGATAAAAATGCTAAGGCGTCTAAAATTCTATTTGGTTTAAGGCTACAAGTATCGAAACATCGTGTTCAACACATTTTTATCAACTAATGACCGATTAGCTTGGAAGAAAATACAGTCAAAGCCGGCTTTAACGCAGGTGCAGCAAAATGCCACATTAAATTTTGTAAAAAAAACACATGTCCCGGACCCAGGAGTAGCAAAATGTATTATTTTCTGATGAGAAATTTTTAATTTCGATGGTCAGACGGTTTAAATTATTACTGGCACGAAGCTGTGGTGGTGGTTCACTCATGATCTGGGATGAATTCGTTATCACAACAGGACCCCGATAAGTAAAATTTCAGGCCGTATGAGCTCGGAGGGTCATATAAATCTGTTGGACGAAGTTTTGGTGAACTTTATGGTTCATCAACCAGACCCAAAAACCTTATTCCAACAGGGCAGTCGTGAGTTGTTTCGGGATAAGGATTTGAAACATTTAGAGTGACCTGAATCCCATACAAAACATGTGGGAGACCTGTGCCGTCGAGTTTATACGTGTAATCGACAGTTCGAGATAGTCGAGCAGCTACGAAAGGCTGTCGTTAAGGAATGGTCCCGAATCCCACAACCTGACTTCGGAAAAGTTGTTGAGTCGATGCCAAATCGAATTTTTGAAGTTATAAACAAATCTAGAGGCTAGATACTTTATTAATTTGTTATTTTTATACCATTTCTTTGTGTTATATTAATTTTTCACACCTTAACCTCACATAAAAAAAAATATTTGAATACAATATTTTGTGTTAATGTTACCAATTTAATTTCTTATTTATTGACATGTATTTAGAATGACTATTTTGGAACAAAAAAAAATTTATTTTAAATTTTTTAAGGAAAAAAACAAGTGCCTTTGATCGAGTTTCGCAGAGTATATATATATATATATATGTGTGGGTGTATCCTATGTAAGCATAAACATGTTTTGTTTTGTTCTGCTTTCCCCTCTTTCTCTTTGTCGCCCTCTTTGGCCTCCTCAACAGTCATTTCTCTTCATCTGCGAACATAATTGGTTCTAAACAGAAATAAAAAAGCGCATGCCTCTGCCTACTTCCCATTGACTGACGGTTAAGCGACGGCTGCAATCGTGACTGTCGCTTCGTCTCTTTATCTGACTCTACCCTCCCATGCACGCTATCATTGACTGCCACTTATGTCGAGCTCTTACGCACACATGCAGACTGAAATGAACATATTTGTTGTATATGTGTGTCTGCGTGTATGAGTCTGATTTCTTCCCCATTTCTGTTCTGGCGATACGTAACTCATTAACTGACACCATTAACCATAAGATTTACAAATATTATTTTTTATTTTTGTATTATTGAAGTGCTTTTCTGCATTACGATTTACCTCTGCTATCAACATGACTCGAACGCTTATACGAACATACTGGCGTCGCCACACACACGAAATAATGCAAAGAAGACATGGCAATCTCAAATGTCAGATACAGTTACAAGTTGGACGTTTTTCGGGGCTTGGCTTTGGCTCACAACATTCTGCAACAAGGGTGGTGGTGTGGGGAGGTTGCGAGCAAATAAATAAAATGAAATTATGCTAATGTGAGCTGTTAGCCCGACCTGTGGGCACTTGAGGCTTGGCAAAGACATGTGATAGGTGACCTGTCCAGTCACGCTCCCACCTTCGTCACTCTCTTCTTTTCGTAATTAGTTTACATTTAATTAGATGAAAATACTAAATATATGCATATAAGTACACACATATTTAGATACACACAAGCAACCTTTTCCGTAATCATTGCTAATAATTCCTTTCGACTTGATCACAAAATATTATTAGAGATAAATTAAGAAATACACATTTTCAACCACAACTATAATCGATATACCCATTTGTTGCTTTAATACGGGATATTGCTATGAACGAAAAATAAGAATAAAAAGTGACTAAACAAAAATGTAAAACTTCAGCCACTGCGGCTGCGACCGCAAACTAATTCCTACACAATCTGCCTGCCTGCTTGCTGACAGCAGCTTCAACTGGGTGACGATAGCGAGAGAATAGAATGGAAACATTTCAAATGGGGAAAGAGAGCAATGGGAGAGGGGGCTACAAAATTAAATGCCATCTGTATAAACAATAAAAACAGTAAAGCTGGCCAATACAGTGATAAACGCTATTTCTATATATACAAATATGTATGTATATACCTGTGTATAGACGTAAGTGGGGGCTGCCGCCGAACGGTACAGATACAGATACGTATGCATATACTGTATGTACCCACATCATATACCCACGTACATATGCATCCATACATACATCCATGCATACATACATACCCACATACTTATATTTTACTTTAGTGGCTCGAGTGGCCACCTTAAACCGTATTCGAAATAAATTCAAGTCTTAGCGTGCCATTTTTTCATTTTTTATTTTTGGTTGGTATAATTCTTAGTTGTTGCTGCATCACACAAGCACGTGAATATACATACATACATACATTTGATACATTATATACAGTATGTCGGGAAAATGTATGGACGCAGAAGAAAATCCATATTCTGCATATATTTTTAGAAATCAGTACTTTGCGCCAATTGGGGTTTCTTTTGAAGCAGCTAATGTACTACGTGTGATACATGTGTACCTCATCTACGTATGTACATTCTCTTATAACAAATTGCACCCTTTGTATGCATCCAATTAATGATTGTCTACAATTTGATGGTGCCATTAATTAGCAACTATTTAAATATTTACGTATTTATATATGTTCAGCCTAAACGTGTGCTACACATTTTGAGACCACAACGAGAAATTATATTAGGGACAGCTTTTGTGACGCAAGCATCGAACAAAAAATCTGAAAGCAAATCTTAGAGGTGCAAAAGCTTAAAAGCTGTCAAACCAATAAATGGTTGAAAAACTAATCGACACACCGTCATAACTTAATGCAATATCAACTTGTATTATCTATATTAATTATTAGAAGGTATATTTTTGCCCGGTATTAAGTTTGCATTATAAATCTATATGTTTAGTTTGAATTTTCAAAAATGGTTTGTGCTATGTATGTTTTTACTATTTATCTGTTTATCTTCAGGTCAAATGTTTTTAAATTTAACAAATTTATTTTTTGTATCTTCCCATAAGTTTTGAATTGCGTTAGGAGTTAGGCTAGAATCTTATTTCTATATATTTAATTAATGCCACAATTGAATCAGTTATCTGGCAAATGTATTTAAATAGATTTCAGCTAAATACACAAGTCCTTAAAAATGAAGAGCACTCGACCATTGACCCAACTCAGATATCTGCTTGGTATATGTATTTATGTAATGGTTATAAAGATAGTCCAGTGGATTGTGGGTTGTTTGATTGGCTGCAAATCCCAGTGCTTTTCACGTGGCCGTTCAGCTCCAATCTACGCCATATAAAAGCTAATCTAATCAATACAGCTTATTGCAAAATCGTTCCAGGTATATAGAGAGTTATACATCATGTATTCAATATATGGCTACGATTTTGAAAGATTATGAAATGCTGATTGATGTTTTTATTAACGACACTCATCCAAAAAATGTAATGAAGCTATTATAGCGTATTATTTCAATTAATTCAAGGTTGCTCGTTTATCTGAAGCCATTTGTGTGTCTGTATATGCAATATGAATGGCTTAATATAAACAATTGGGTTATATTAAAAACTACTTAATACACCACAATATGTTTAACATCGTATAAATTTATGCTATTTTTTGTTGTTTTATATGGCAATTTTTATAAACTATTAAACTAGATAGGAAATATAAACTAGATTTAGTAAACAACCCTCGTCAGTGCTTGTGAATGCTGACTTAGCTGCCGTTTTATTTTTAATTAAATTTGACAATAAAAAAAAAGAGTTCAGATTATTCAAACTACATATATATATATATATAGATAGATACGTATATAGATTTATATGTACATATATAGTTACATTTATACAATCACATTGTGATGTAAACAATTGTGAACTATTCATTGGCCAGTAGAGGTCATGACATTGATCAGACCGGGAAATACTTCAGCCTGGATGGGTCCATAGTCGACGCGCTCGCCATCGATGGTTAGGATGCCATTGGACCCGCTCGGCTCGATGCGAAACGCACGCACCGGCATCACTTGAATGTAGGGATCCTGTTCCGCCGGCAAATGTGAGCCGCTCTGCATGTTCAGCAGAAAATTGAGAAGTTGCGACCGCCCGACACCAGACCGTATGATAACCAGATAAATGAGACCATCGTTCAGCCGTGAGTCCGGGGCAAAGAAGCAATCCGATGCCAAATGCGTGGTATATGCCGCATGTACCATCACAAACTCCCCTTCCTCCGACAGCCATCCCTGCTCAGCGGGCAGCGGCAGCAGTAGGCCTGGCATTGTGGCCGTTGGCACCAGCTGATTAAACTCGGCATTGGCCGACTCGATCCGCTGCGCCACGCTCAATCGACTCCGATTGGAGCGTGTGCTGTGACCACCAACCGAGAAGTAGGCAGTGCGACGCGATACGGCCGAATGCCAGCTGTCTGCATTTTGGCGATAGCTGCAACGATCCGTCGACAGCGCATCGACATACTGATCAAATTGGGAATGGCGATAGTCGCGCAGCTGCACATCGTTGTCGTCGTCGTCGGGCAGGTCTCTAAATTCGCTCTTCTCATGCGCAGTGGATCGATGTGGTGCTAATCTGTGATTGCTCTGTTCCACAGCTGGTGGTTCCGGTGAGGATCGGTCTGTTTGTGGAGCTCTTGCTACTCCTGCTGCTGCTGTTGTGTCTGCGTGATTTGTTGTGGAACTCTTAGCAGGCAGATAGTACAGTTTGCCCGGATAGCAGCGTAGCGTGATGAGACGCCGGATGGCCCACAGTGTGAAACGTTGGGTGCCAATCGAGCGCAATCGCTCGCTCTCAATATCAATGTCGGCGATAAGACCCCAGCCGATCGATAGGAATGAGTACATCACAAAATGCTTATCCCGATGGTTCAGCTCGACGCGCACCACATCCATTGGTGTGGCACGCCCGGCCACACAGATCAGTGTTGCATGGAGTATGGGCTTCGGTTCGTATGGTTCGTTGCAGTGATGGGCAATGCTTTTGGCCAGGCCATTGCCCGAGCCGCATGGTATGATACCCAGGGATAGTTCGCGACATGCACGACGCCAGTCCATGCGCTCCATCAGGCCATTGAGCACTTCATAGAATAGACCATCGCCGGAGGCGACCACAATGCCACCATATCGTTCCAATAGATCCTTACGTGTGCGCACAAACTCCTGAGCATACTGTGGATGCGTTGTGATTTGTAGATCATATTGTGTCTCCGCTTCAGTCAACAATGGCGTCACCTGTTTCTGGAACAGTTCGCGTCCCTTGCCCGATCCCGACTTTGGATTCAGCAATATGAGCAGCTTTTTGCCACCAGCACCTTGACCCACTTTCACGCCATCTGGCGTCGTCACTGATCGCTGTTTATGCTCGCGTATTGTGTGATGCCAGAGCCGGGCGGTGTTCAGATTCTCAGCATAGTCATCGCTGGTGCGGAAGCGTAAGATGCGCAATGTTTGGACACGCCGCAACGGTTTCTCCTTCTTCAGATACGCATAGATGTACAAATAGGCGCTGTTATCCGCTTGACCTTTCGCCTGCTCCGGTTCCAGTTGGTCGTTCTGCGGCTCGTTCTCTGGCGGCTCGCGGCTGGCACTCTTGCAGGAGTTGAGGCCGCCGCGGGCACGCTTCTTCACACGCTGGCCGTAGCTGGAGCCAACGATGTCCTCGATGCGTATCAGCTGCTCATTGATATGGTTGCTATTTGTCGTCTCGCGCCGCAAATAGATGCCGTCCGCGCACAGTTTGACCACAATTTTGATATCCTGCTTGTGTCTTCGATTCTCCACAAAGAATATGCCAATTAGCTGCAACTGTTCAGATTGTTTTGCTGTCGTTGTTGATTCTACTTTTAGCTGTTGTAGTATCGGTTGTTGTTGCACCTCTAATTCCGTCTCCACATCCATAATTGCATCCACATTCGCATCCGCATCCGTCTCCGACTGTTGACCTTTGGTCAGATGATCGGTGTTGGCTGTCATAGCGCTCGTTTGTACTCCGTTGGCCCGCCACCTCCAACACACTTGTGGTGCTAATTGGCAGGTTTCACCTGTTGGATGACACATTCAGGAAAATACCATACACGAAATCAACAAATGTTCTGTAAATAATTTCGTTCGCCGAACTCGAAAACCCTTTGCTAATACACACATACAAATCAGCAAGGGTGCGATAACGGTTTCAGTTAACTGATTATTCGCTTGGTTAGTACTTGGTACTACTACAAAATGTTTTTGTTAACGAGAGTGTGCTTTTGACACACAAAACTCCCAATTTTTGTTTTTATGGATATATGTATATAAATATATACTCTAATATGTATGCATATAAATAGATTAGATTTGGAAAAAGAGTTAAAAGCAGCAAGTGAACTTACAAATGAGTACAGCCCCAAAAGAACTTTAATATCATTTATTTATTTAGTAAGTAATCCGCTTGAATAATAATGACTGCAAACCGCTGTGTCCCAATTAATTTTCATGTGCTATTGTGTCTATTTATATACTTATTAACTTTACATGCAATCCCAGCTTCTTTAAAAACTTTAAATATCACCTCCCTCCCTCCACACACCACTTCACTCAAAACAGCCATGGTTTGCTCTGTTTTGCATTGTTCAGACTGCATTTAATTGATTATTACCTTTTTTATTGTCTTCTTTTTGTGCGCAATTCGCGTGCTGTGTTGGTTGTTTTTTTTCTCTTTCTATTTTGTTTTTTGTTTTTTGAAATCGCTGTTCGCTCATGTGCGCTCGACACCGCGTAGCTGCAAGTACTAAAGTAAACTAACTTTATTTCGAATTGGGAACGAATGAACACGGAGATTGGCGCTTTGTGGTATGATTTCACTTGTCTCTCACGAGCACACTCACATACGCGCACTCACATGAACATGCACACGCTCTTGTTGTTGGGGTTTGAAAATCTAATCAACACGTATCATATCATATCGTATCGTATATGTAGTATCGATGTTATGTGCATTATGTCTGGCTCATAACTGTATTGTCGTTCGCGCATTTAATTTTATGTAGTAGGTGGTATATATCTCTAACTATGCATGCTGCTCCCCTCTCTCTCTCTCTCACTCACTCTCTCCCTCTTCTCTCTCTCTCTCTCTCTGACATATAGCACGCATGCAAATTTTGTCCGCTCTGAGTTCGACGGCATTGAACCGTATTTGCTAACTGACTTCGACTTTGAATGTTGTGCAAATGCACTTTATTTCAGCGGCAGGCCTCCTCTCAACTCGCCCATTCTACCGCCCACCCAACACACACAATAATTTATAAATGAGCGAGCCGACAGAGTCATCATCCATATTATAACCAGCTTTTGTTTATTGTTTGGCATTTTTTTTATGTGCGAGATTTCATGTTTTTTGTCGCTGTGTTTCCACTTGGCTTGGCGCTCTTTATTGTTGTAGACATGACAAGTTTCGTGTCTGGTTTCAAAACTTGTTTATGAGTGTCCGAGGGTTTAGTTGATATTTGCTCAACGGGCAGATTTCCCAGAGCCACCACACATACGTAATACGATAAATCAAAATTGAGAATTTAGTTTCTTATATATCGTCTGCGTTCTCTGTTCACTATGAAATCTTTAGCATATATATAAGCAATATTTTGAAATTTGTTTTGTAATTTAATTACTTTCAACTAGAAAAGTATGGAAGATAAACTTAGTCTCTAGTCTCTAGTATGTAACAGTAGCTAACAAATATCGGAATTGTATATTTTACTCCTATGTCTTGTTTTGATACCATAGCTTGGCCGTGCTATACCCATTATCTGTCCATCTATTGGGTACACGGGTTTACAACGGGTTTTTGGACAAAACTGATATGGAGGAGCCAACAAGTGTGTCATTGTTTTAAACTAAAGATATTACATATATAGGAGAGGTTGAGTGGTTCTTACCCAACGTATATCTATGTTTTTTTTAATGATTGTGAGATTACCAAAGATTTGTTGTATTTAACTGTATATGTATTGAATGGATATGTTGATTTACATATCCATTCAATTATTGTGTTGTTTTTTCTCTGTGTACATAGTAATTTTGGTAGGAAACTGTTTACTTTTGCTATTAGATAAATAGTTCATAGAAATAAAAATAAAAATAGTTAAGGTCGTATGTCTAAAATATTCATGTTGGGTCAACGGTGTCCTTCGTTAATGAGTCGCCTGACTTATTCATGCTTACCTAGGTAAGGGCTATATCGCTTTCCATATCGATTGCACAAGTGTTGAGTGTCACGTGTATTGTGAATGTTAAATGTTTAACGAATTAAAGGCATTTTCCTTGCTTGATCAGGACGTCAAACTGAGTCAATACAGACATATCTGTCATGTAAATACCTTGTTGGTTTGTAGACAACATTCTTTCAAGTCGTTTGCTCTACGCAGTGTTTTTGTGTCTGTTAAAGCTAGAGACATGCAATTGGACTATATATTTATGATTGTATATCCCTGTCAGACAAAATATATCAAATTATTCGCTGGCTACAAGGGCCAAAGTCTATTTCTCGAAGTTTACCAATTTAGTCATACAAATGCTTAAGGTCATTTACTGATAACATTTTTTTCTGATTGTTAAATAGTAATTTCTATTTATTTTTATACCTGTTCGAATTATAAATGGTACACAGGAATCGCACTAATTAGTTAGTGCGTTATGAGTGACTGAAGCCGGATGTGTGTCCAGAGTCAACTGAGGGAGTTCTGCGGATATAGGACTAAAATTATTTGACAGGCTGATGGACGGATAAACGGACATGACTTTATCGACTCGACTTGGGATTGTTAAATTCATGAATTTATATACGTTACATATTTATGCTTTGCGAAATAATGATACTCTCGACAAGGACCTACGCATGAATCTATGCCGTTTATTGGCTAGAGATTCGATCAATATATATTTTTTGAATTGAAGATTGAATATGCTCAAACCATTTACAATTTGTACGTGAGCTGCACTTATACAGTGATAACAAGAGAAAACGTTGCAGTCGTGGGTAACTGACTAACTATCCATAAGTTATACCATCTGTTAACAGGTGCCACAGAACAGGATGGGTATATTCAAGAAATATCGACCTTTGAAGGAGATTTTTAGTAATCTTCACTTTGTGAATTTTGAAAAAAAAAAAATGTTGGAAAGTTTCCTAGCTTCCTTCAAAGTCTGGTAACTCTAGGTCTTAAATAGCGTTATACATATGCTTTTATAAATTTTGGGGGCGGGACTGGGCATGGCCAAAAAATGTTTGGAAGCGGATCTTAGTAATATATCTTCCAAGTTTGCTAACTGTAGTTCTTAAATTGGTTAAATTGGTCCAACATTTTTTCGGGACTTAGGGGAGATACCAGTAACAAACTTTATACATTTTTGTGATTCTAGCTTACAAATTGTGGAAGACATGCGCATTTCAGATTTCCAGGGCCAAAGATCGTGGGGGCGACAGGTGTGGCTGTGGTCTGAAAATGTATTAGCCGATCTTTGAAGGAGGTTGCCAGCAAGTTACCTTCCATGTTTGGTCATTCTATCTTTAAAATTGCGGGAGATATGCGTTTTTATCGATTTACACATTCCGAAAAACCGGTTTTGGCGATTATGGGCACAGGTGTGTACCTTTTTTAATCGATTCTTAAAGGCGGCTACCAGTAATAAACCTACCAAATTTGACGGCTTTCACTCAAAAACTGCGGAAAATATAGCCATTTTAAATTTGTAGGGGCGGGCGGCCTGGGGGCGGCGGAGGTGGGCGTGGCATGTGCCGATCTTTGAAAGGCATCGCTTACACCTTACCAATCAAATTTGGTGACTTAAGCCTTCAAATTGTGGAAGATATCTGGCTTTATCGATTTGCGATTATCGATATTATCGATTTCCCAGCCGCCTGCACTCCAATTTTTACATTTTGTTTGACGCGGACACAGACCAGTATATGTTCCAAGTATTAAGTTTCTATCTCTAAGGGTGTCGAAAAAAGTTGCGTTCATACAGACGGACAGACAGCATGACGGACATTGCACAAAACCAATATACTAGGCAATGAGGTCAGGGTAACGCCTCGTTAGTAATTTGCTTGCCCACTCAGTATTCGCTAACGGGGAGCTCCAAAACATTCAAATATACAACGGCAGACAGTGAGTCGAGCCGAGTCGATAAACTGGAATGTGCAGATAAATATTTATTTGCATACACAGGTAAATGCGTATTAACATAACAGTTTTTGATAGTAGTAGTGATAGTCAAATGGCGTAAAAGCCCAGACAGGTTTCTCACTTTTGTTTTCATCCATTTCTTTTTGGGGGCGCACGACTTTTAAACAATACAAGTTAAACTTCAAGTTAGTCACCAGCATATGCGCTGGCATTGTTTTCCTTAAATTGTGTAAATGTGGCTCACAAATTGCGTTCACTTTCAAAATGCCTTTTTATTGGGGTAATGTTTCAATTGAGTTCTGCTTGGCGTCTGTCAGTCTGGTGATTCGATAAGTGGGCTTAAGTTGACAATTTGGTTCAATGCTAAACGCACCTTGTGATATCAATAACCAATCAATATTAATATGCTATGCTTTTCAACTGATTACAGAGAGAATATTTGTGCGATGTGGAGCTGAGCTGAGCTTAGTTATGCGTTCACGGAGCTACCGTTGAGATAACCCCACAGGGACAACAAGTGAAGGAAGACAACAGCAAGCAAGTGCAGCAACGAGGTCGTGTTAAGTTGCCAACAAGTGTAGTAACGAGTAACAAGCACAGAGTAACGAGCAGCGAGTAACAAGAACGAAAGCTGGTACAACGAGCGGAGGCGAAAGCTGAATTTGGTTGGTTGTCGTGTCAGCATCGTCATACAGAAATGACACTGACCACAACGGCGACACCACCGAAGAGCAATAAGAAAATGGATGTGAAGGTTTTACCAGCCGAAGAGAATCTGCCCACCTCTGAAATGGATCTACTCGCCAAGCTGGAGGCCGCCAACAAGCTAATTGAAAGCGATGCCAAGAGCCTTAACTCGCTGCACTCAACGCACAGTCGCAAAAACTCGGACACGAGCCAAATAAGCCTTACTTCAAGTGAGTGTAACTAATTAATATTGAAGCAGAAACAGCAAACAGAAATCTGATAATTCATTATTTTCGCCACATTACAGGCGGCAATTCGGTTGCCGAGGAGGATATCTGGACGACATGGGCGTCCATATTGAATGATTGGGAGGGTGCGCTCAAGCGCAAAAATCCCTGCGTCCGTGAACTGGTGCGTCGCGGCATACCGCATCATTTTCGCGCGATTGTCTGGCAGCAGCTGAGTGGCGCTGCCGATGCGGATAAGAAACAGTATGCAGAGTATATTAAGGCAACGTCCGCCTGCGAAAAGGTGATTCGGCGCGATATAGCGCGCACCTATCCGGAGGTGGACTTCTTCAAGGAGAAGGACGGACCCGGCCAGGAGGCGCTGTTCAATGTGATCAAGGCGTATTCCCTGCATGATCGCGAAGTGGGCTACTGTCAGGGCTCCGGTTTTATTGTTGGGCTGCTGCTCATGCAGATGCCCGAAGAGGAGGCGTTTGCGGTGCTTGTGCAGATTATGCAACAGCATCGCATGCGGCATATGTTTAAGCCATCGATGTCGGAGCTCGGTCTATGCATGTACCAATTGGAGAATCTGGTACAGGAGCAAATACCCGACATGCACTTACATTTCCAGCAGCAGGGCTTCCAGACGACCATGTATGCGTCCAGCTGGTTTTTAACGCTCTACACGACCACAATGAATGTGAACCTCAGCTGCCGCATCATGGACGTCTTTCTCAGCGAAGGCATGGAATTTATTTTCAAGGTGGCAATGGCACTTCTTTTAACCGGTAAGGAGTCGCTCCTGTCCCTCGACATGGAGGCCATGCTCAAGTTTTTCCAAAAAGAGCTGCCTGGGCGCGTCGAGGCCGATCCGGAGGGCTTCTTCAATCTGGCTTATGCACAGAAACTTAATACAAAGCGCATGAAGAAAATGGAGAAAGAGTATCAAGACTTGAAGAAAAAGGAACAGGAGGAGATGGTTGAGCTGCGACGATTGCGGCGTGAGAACTGCTTGTTAAAACAGCGCAACGAATTGCTCGAGGCTGAAAGCGCTGAGTTAGCCGATCGTCTGGTTCGTGGTCAAGTCTCTCGCGCCGAGGAAGAGGAGACCAGGTGATTAATCATTCCCCATATGCATACATACATAAGTACACATTGTATTAAGTCATTAATCTATTTCCGTTTTCACCCATTTGTTGTCAGCTATGCCATTCAAACGGAGCTAATGCAGCTCCGACGCTCCTATCTGGAGGTGTCTCATCAACTGGAGAATGCCAACGAGGAAGTGCGCGGTCTCAGTCTGCGGCTACAGGAAAATGTAAGTGTTGTCTAACGCCCAAATTCATTAATCGTCGCTATTCTCAGTTGTATTGTAACTAAAAACTGAAAAAAGATGCCGTGCTAAAGCAATAGTAAGGTGTTTGTTAATAATTTCTGTCTTTCTTTTTCATTCTGTTTATTTCTTATGGTTATGGTGCTTAAAACAAATATCCCAATATCTCAAAAACGTTAATCCACATCTTAAACGTTTGCACAATTAAATAAAAAAAAAAAAAAACAATAAAAAATAAATAAAACAAACAAAACTACAAACGTATAATTTGCTCAACGCCAAGCAGAACGTTTCAATCGATAGCGTAAGTATCGCAACTTTCTAACACACGAGGCAAGTTGTTCTAGACAAATACACACTTATATATATATATATATATATATAAATATTTAGGCCTCGTAGGTTTTTGTTATGGTTGGTTTTTTTTTGTTTGTAACAGTTGCATATCAATATTGAAACTACGTTGAGTTACTTTGCATGTATGTTGTCCTTGAATTTGTATACTACTTATTAGATTGTTGTCTTTTAACCCAACTCACACATTGTGCTCATAATGTATCTGTTCTTGTTCAATCTTAGCTTAAGCTTAATTAAATATTTCTACTGGAGTTTGAAAGCTATCGATAGGTATTCAAATATCATTTGAGTGTATTACTCGAATGTTTTTAATTATCGATGGCTTTCAGGTTGCGATTTGCACATTATCTATAGACATATGCATGCGAGCACCAGTTGTAAACTGCTTTCAAAGCTTGTGTTGTACTCATTCAGAATAACTCGCGTCAGTCGTCTATCGATGAGCTAAGCATGAAGGAGGAGGCACTGAAGCAACGCGACGAGATGGTCTCCTGTTTGCTGGAGGAGCTAGTCAAGGTACGCCAGGGCTCGGCAGAGAGTGAGGATCAGATACGAAATTTGAAGGCGAAAATCGAGGAGCTCGAGGAAGATAAAAAGACGCTGCGGGAAACCACGCCGGATAATTCCGTAGCCCATCTGCAAGACGAGCTGATTGCCAGCAAATTACGCGAGGCGGAGGCCTCGCTCTCCCTCAAGGATCTCAAACAGCGCGTACAGGAGCTTAATATGCAGTGGCAGCGACAGTTGGCCGAAAATCAGCGTAACGATCACTGCGCAGCCTCTGTTGATTCCACGCCCAAGAAGCTCCTAACGAACTTTTTCGACAATTCCAAGTCGACAGAGCACACACAAAAGCTCGAGGAGGAGCTAATGACGACGCGCATCCGTGAAATGGAAACGCTCACAGAGCTAAAAGAGCTGCGGCTAAAGGTGATGGAGCTGGAGACACAGGTGCAGGTCTCCACGAATCAGCTGAGGCGTCAGGACGAGGAGCACAAGAAGCTCAAAGAGGAACTCGAAATGGCCGTCACACGCGAAAAGGAGATGGCCAACAAGGCGCGCGAACAGCAACACAGGTGAGTGATGAGCAAAAAAAAACACTAAAACCTAATTTACTCGACTTTGGCACATTTCAGATACTCGGATCTGGAATCTCGCATGAAGGATGAACTGATGAATGTCAAAATTAAGTTCACCGAACAGAGCCAAACGGTTGCCGAACTGAAGCAGGAAATTTCACGTTTGGAGACAAAGGTAAGTTCATTTCTTTATTTGCATACCCTGACTGATTTCTTGTAATTTTCAGAACTCGGAAATGCTTGCCGAGGGTGAGCTGCGTGCTAATCTGGATGATTCCGATAAGGTGCGTGACCTGCAGGACAGGTTGGCTGACATGAAGGCGGAGGTATGTGTTGCCAACGGTTTACGTCGATCTATTTTTGGTTTTCTATTTCGGTTTCGGGCTTTTAATGCTGACCGCACCCAATCCACCACATCACTACTATACTCACAAACAAACTACTAAACACAAACACACACCCACTAGTCGTGTACATATTTACACATACTAGTGTAACCCCATCTTGCACCGTCGAAGTGCCTTCGAAAGACCATTTAAATGGTGCAGTTAGCCCTAATTAAAAAAAAAAAAACAATTACAGTTAATGCTAACTTCCATCAGCCCATGCGCTTTGGGCGTGGCCTACGCTTTTCATTTTTAGTTTTCCGCTATTTGTATATTTTTTTGTGAGTTTTTTGTATTTTGAAACTGTTCAAGATAATAATGTCATTGTTTCTTATTGAATCTATTTCTCACTCCATACACAAAACTATGCGTCTCTAGTATCCCACGCCAATAACCAGCCCCGACACTGAACCGTGGAAATGGATAAGTTAAGCTAATTGAAAAAGAAAATGCAAAACAAGCCAACAAATTCATCGTCGACCTGCCAAATGCATATTAACTTAAATTCCAGTTATATCTAAATCAAATTCAACACAAAATCATCAAATCAAATTGATAAAGAAAGTTCAGTTCCCTTAAGCTGACCCTTCTCAATTATTGTCAACATTGCTGTATGTACCCAAGTACTTAGTAATTTTCTTTATAGACATTGTTGTCCATTTTGTTTGCTCTTAAATACATTTAGTGTTTAAAGCACACTTTTTAGTGTCTATATGTTCCAATTTGAGCATTGCCCACTGCCTGCTGCCTCTCTCATATTTATCTAGTTTTTCGATAGTAGTATGCATCCTATTGTTCTCCATGATATCAACATATATTCATACATTCTGTATCCCTTTGCCTTATGTATTCCCTTTCGTCAAAAATATTTCATATTTTTACTTACAAAAACAGTAACAAATTATTAAGTTAATTAAGTTTTAAGTAAAACTCACATCGCCTCTGCATTGAATATTAGATGAAATCTGTACTTTTTTTATCTGTTAATTATTTCGAAAAGTGTTTGCTCGTACATTTGTCCATATATTTAAAATCCTATATTGAATATTTGGTATCATACATACATTTGGATACATAATTAATCGACCTTAACGAATTTCATTTCATATCTCTTGCTTTCTTTTATTATTTTTCATAACCAGATATGCCTGTAAGTTTCATCTACCTGCACTCCTGTATATATCTACAAACATACGTGTTCGCATCTTTACAATGTAGCTGGTTTGGTTTGATTTCTGTTGCAGTGTTAGTTATACATAGTGTGTTATAATTTGTTATAAACTAAGCTTAGTTGTAAATGTTCAAACACACATACACACACATGCAAAACTAATCACTAATAAACACAACCAAATAACGTTAACGTAATGCATGCATACATACGCAAGTACACAGTACAAAAAACTGACACTAATCGGCCAACATAATTTCCTGCTGCAGTTGACGGCGCTGAAAAGTCGAGGAAAATTTACGGCCAACAAGCTGCGCAGCGCCTCCATACAGTCCATCGAGTCAACAGAGATCGATTTAAGCGATCTCAACATGGTGCGTCGCGGGAGCATGGATTTATCCACATAATATTCAGAGCAGACGACGGCACACATTTACATACATATACAAATGATTGTTGAAGCAATCCCCTTACATAGATCCATACTGTTAAATGGTTAATGTTAATGGTTAAATGCATACACCTGACTAACTGTGTGTGTTGCGGTCACAAACAAGATTTGATAATGTTGAAGTTCAATTAAAATATTCATTACCTATTTATAAAGTAATATTACCTATGTTTGTATGTTTTGAACAATTTTTTTTGCACTTCATTGTATGTATTTATATATTGCTGTTATGTTTGATAAAAACAAATACCACTTACTTTTATTTATTGATATGAATAGTTTTTTCACAACTGCTAAATAATACATTTGTATTTTACTTATATATATATATATATATATATATAAAGTAAAATATAATATTATATATATATATATGTATACATATATATATATATATCTTTATTTACATATTTAGTATATGCAAACATAAATATAATGAACATTATGTATTTTATCTACCCAACATTTTTAATGTAAGTTTTAAATTGAGAAGCTAAAAATATAAAATAACAGACAGGAACAGCTATCTTAGGCACGCCGAAGAGTATATACCTTTGCAGACCTAGAGTCCACTATAACACCCAACTAATTGATTCTACGATGTATGAAAATGTTCGATGTCCATTTATTGTCAAAATGTTAGGAGCATATAAACACTCATTATTAGTTAGTTTAATCCGGATATCTCAATGAACAAAACAAGTAGATTATGCATATATTCTTCATTCGACAAATTGTTCTCATGGAAGCTATTTGATATAGTGGTCCGAGCCGGCCGATGAACAGATATGTCCCAAGTTTCATCCGCATAATTGTAATCCTAAGCGATTAGCTCACATAAAAACACACAGACAGACGGACATGACTATATTGAGGCTGATCAAGAATATATATACATTATAGTATCGTAGATGTCTCCATCAACGCGTTACAAACTTTTCTGCAAGGGTATAAGCAAAAATAAGAAAAAAATATTGAGTTTTAACGTAACTATTTTTAGAATGATTACATATAAAACTATGCAAAACTGTCTAAATCCGTTTTTATTTGTATTTTATATTGCTTACCTCTTCAAGTCTAGATATGTGTAGTATGATATTGCTAATATTTTGTAAACTTTTCCACACACACACACACACACGTGTCTGAAGCGAATTTGTAACTCCTCATCGTATAGTTAACTAAGTTTGGCATAATTATGAATATTGTATGTATATATACATACCTGCACACAAATAATACGAACATATTTAACGTATTCTGTAGAACCATACACACCCAAATAACAGGAATATATACTTTTACAATAAGCATTAATACGAAAACGAAGTGCGAAAAAGTTTTATATATAATGTTCAAACATGTAACAAGCGTTGCCAAAATGTAATGACTAAAACACAAACTCTATAAGCTATTTATAAAATAGTACGAACCAGAACCTCGAGATAGGCAATGAATTGCAAAGCTCCCTTAACTTACGATATTCCAAATACGATATTCGGTCAATACAATGAAACGAAGTAGTTGATACAAACATATATATATATATTATGCATACACAGCACATATATATTTACACAATTTTATATTGATACATGTATGTGTACAGCGCATCAATTATTTACTTAAAATTGTCTCTCGAATGGGTCTGCGATCTAGCGATTTTGGCAACTTGTAAAACTAAAAAACAAAACAATCTTAAAAAATATGTAGCAAGAAAATAACGTGTAATTAAGGTTCAGCTGTTTTCCAAGTGCAATAATTAATTGAATTACGTTCTTTTATTAGTTCTTAAGCATTGTTTTATTTTTATTATTATTATTTTTTTGTATACGTTTTTATTTCATTTTGTTACTTCCTGTATACTGAAGTCATATTGTATTTAATTTACCGAATGTATTCTTATTCAGCAAACGCGCTTCCAATATCCTTTGATTTGCACTATATGACAAGACCAAATACATCCTTGCATATGTACATGTACATCGAGTACATAATGCTCGTATACACATATGCATATACGTGTATAATAGCTCTAAGTGAATAATATGTCACAATTGTTATTAGTCCAGTTAAGAATGCATAACTTTATATATTTATTAACATGTTGCACCTAGTTTCTTCGTATCTTTCAATATCTAATAATGATAAAAACAGAACTCTGGAGATGCACACAGTCTTCAACTTTTGAATATAACGAGAAGTGGTTAAACTTTATAAATACTGTATTTACCAATACAAAATGATTTGGCATAAAAGTGTATATTTTAATATTTTTATTTTGTGTCCTAATAGCAGATGCATGTAAGAAAATCAAACATATTCGCATTTTAAAATGTCTCCGAGTTCTTTTTAATGCGCACATTCCCAATTCATTAATATTCAATATATGAAGTTTCCAATCTTTTGGTATTTATTTTGGGTATTTCTGAAATTGTAGATTAAAATACAAGTGTAACATGCTAGTAAATATATTATTGAGTATGTGTGTAAGACAAATCTCGACAGCAACTTAACGTATTAGTTAAATGTGTATTAGTTAATGCGCACAATATTATAATATTACAATCATACATGGTATTTTCTGTGTATCGATCAACTAATATGTGCACTATTTTTTTTACCTTAGTTCGATATTAGCTTTCACTCAAAACGTATTGACACAAAGAATTTACATCAAGTTTAATTAATAATTAAAGTTAAGCTCTCTCACACATACAGGCAAAAACAAACACCGACAACAATAAATAAGTAATGGGCAAAACATATCTAAAACATTTCTTACCATATGTGTGTATGTATGTATTTATTTGATACGTGGACTAAGTGCTTTCAACGATATGAGAAGATTTGAAAATTGCCGATAACTTCCATATGCACATTAGAGAGAGAGAGAGAAGAAAATTGTATATAAAGGCAGCCCAGATCGATTGTCACTTACCATTTTTCCCCTCTAGTCGAACTATTGGTGTATGTATTTACCAGTTGACTGCACTTCTCAGCTGACTAATTGAGTTTTGTGAAATTTCATTGCACAATTTGAAAATGATTTATCACAGTGCAATGCAAATTACATCTGAGTGGCATTTGTTAACAGTTGGGAGGGGCACACAGACTTGTGGCTGTTTGCCTTGAAATGCTGTTGCCAGCACAGTAAAAAAAATACATACATATGTATATACATATAAATATTGAATATGTACATCTGAAATATATAATGAATATAATATATTAATGATTCAACTTCCATTTAAACAATTAACTGAAAATGATTTAAATTGACATGAGTTTTAATTATTTTGTATTTTCAAAAATGTTTTGTTTGTATATTTTGTTTATTGTTACTTGAAACACATTTTTACACATACACACATACAAAACACAATACACTGAGAATAATGCCTATATATAGGAATTAAATTTATAAAATACCGGAAGTTTTTGCTTATGTACGCAAATGTACTTAAAATTTACATTTGTAGAAAATAGTATTGAAATATTGTGTTGTAATTGTTCCAAAACTTATAAATCCGAATAAATTTGAAGACATTTAGTAGTCGTATACATATACCGTTATGGTATGCTAGAAGAAGATTTTGTGGACCGTTGTTAAAACAACAAATTCAATCACTTCGTAACACACAATTTACAAGGCTGAGGCCAGCCAATAAAAACTTAAAATTAAAAATCTATGAAAATCAAACAACAGAAGATTCGTATACATTTTAGTATCAATCACAAGAATATACATACGAGCAAATAAAATGGTAGACAAATCAAAATGTCAATTACAACTGCTGTTTTATTATCTGATTGTGGCCTTCGATTAAAGTGATTTCGTATATTCTCCGATTTATCGTTCATCTACAGGTTAAATTAGATTCGATTTAACAAGCTTTAATGTCCCAAACCCCATGACTTTTAACTCGAAATATAATAAGTATATAAAATTAATTGCGTTTTTTAAATGAATATATCTTTAAATTGTGATTAATAGATGTTGGCTCTGCCCAATAAAACACGAGTATTTTCATTTTTTCGTGCATTTACTTCACTAGGGAGTATATGTATGTATTTATGTAGCTATGTATGGGTATTAATTTAGTTAAATAATATCAATATAGTTATGATTGTATGCCCCATTAGAAAGCACATTAACTTTGGCTACCCATTTTATCTTTCAGTTTATGTTCATCTTGGTGCTTTTGGTGGATGTGGTGGGTATACTTGGTAATGCTGTGGGCCATTTGGGCAAAAACTGTTCATTCGACGTACAGATTTAAATCTAGTTTTTAACGTGTTCCATTAATATCTATAACCTAACAACAATGTTCAACAAAAAAAAAATTAAAAAAAATACGCATTATAAGCTGCTTAAATCGACACAAAAAAAAAAAAGATTGGATATACTTATATTCTAGTATGTTTTGATTGTGTATGACTGCGCCGATTGCTAACTCCGCCTAGGAGGCGGGTCCGGGTCTGGTAAACAACATCAGGCTGGGCAACTACAGATGCAAGACGATTTCTACTCGTCCAAGCAAATGGTGCGCAGAATGGCCTCCACCACGGAGTAGGGATCGCAATTGGAGCTGGGGCGTCGATCCTCGAAGTAACCCTTGCCATCATCGTTGACGCCGCGGGGTATGCGTATGCTGCAACCACGATTGGCCACACCAGCGCTAAAGTCATTGATCGAGCTGGTCTCGTGCTTGCCCGTCAGGCGGCGTGCATTGTCCTGTCCCTGTTTGGGATCATAGGCGCGAATGTGGCGCTCATGGCATTTGGATAGCTTAGCCACAGCCTTCTCGATCTCCCGTATGCCGCCGTCCTCGCGCATCACTTTGGTGGACACATTGGTGTGTGCACCGGCGCCGTTCCAGTCACCTGGCATGGGCTTGGGATCCAGTGTGGCCACAATCTGTACAAATAAGCAAGCTTTAAGCTGGAGCTAAGCGTTAATAATAATAGACATACACCAAACTCCTCTGAGATGCGATGCAGGAGGAAGCGTGACATCCAGAGGTCATCGCCGATCGAGATGCCTAGGCAGGGGCCAACCTGGAACTCCCATTGAGCAGGCATCACCTCCGCATTGGTACCGGACACCTTAACGCCAGCATAAAGGCAGGCACGATAGTGAGCGTCGACAATGTCGCGAGCATAGACCTTGGTATTGGGTTAGAAGTTGGGATATCTCGTAAATGGAACATCTCTTGTCGTTAATTCGTTTTGGGACTCACTTTATTAGCACCCACGCCGCAGTAGTAGGGACCCTGTGGACCGGGGAAACCGTTTTTGGGCCATCCAAGCGGATGGCCATCGAAGTCAAGGAATGTGTATTCCTGCTCAATGCCAAACCAGGGCTCCTCATCCGCGCACTTATTGACCACCTCGAGGCACGACTTGCGCTTGTTAGTGGCGGTGGGTGTTCCATCGAACTTGTACGTGTCGCACATAACCAAAATGTTGTTGCCTCGTCGAAATGGATCCTTGTAGATGGCCACCGGATAGAGATAGGTATCCGAGTTACTGCCCTCCGCCTGATAGCAAGAGCTGCCATCATAGTTCCAAATGGGTAATTCTGCAGAGTTTCAAAATAAATTGGGAGCATGTGAACTGTGGTCATTAATTGCATTGGCCTCGTATGTCAGTTAGCCGCTAATTTGTACCACAAATTTGAAATGCAATACTCAAAATAATTAGTAGTAATTGGTTTCCATTTCCATCAGCTGCAATAAATGCCACTTTCTGCCTCAAAAACAAAAATTATGAAGCTACTGTCACTTTTCACAATAATGAATAATACCCTACAAATATATGTAATACATATTGTTTTAAGTATATCATATAATGCAATATAATAGAATATAGCTGAGTACTTAATAGGCATATGTAAATTACTAAAAATAGTTATTGCGCAGTTATGCAGTAAGTTTCGTAACCACAACAGCAACAATAAAATAACAATAACAACTGAATTCAAGTAGACCCAACCCAGTTCATCATCGTTGAACCAACCTAACAGCTGCTACTAGAAAACTTGCGATGCATTTTAATCGGCGGCAAACGAGCCACACACATGATCGAAGATCACATGAACTTCAAATCTGTGGCAATGGTGCATTGCCACTTGGGCCTCCGCCGTGACAAAAAGGAAAACACGAGCACTAAACTCGACACGACTCAACACAGCGGGTTCATTCTTAGAAATTTGCTTACGGGCGTGTTTATTTAAATCGTATCGACTCATTACCACAATCAACAACGATGTCATGCTTAACGAAAAACAAATGCATACTCAAATCAATGAGATAGTACATTTTATTTAGTCATTCATTTAGAAAAGAATTGTGGTAATCAATTCAGCTAAAATAATTGCAATTGTGGAGGCAAAAAAAAAATAAAAAAATAATATTAATAATGATAGTAAAAGTAATATATATTAAACATACAAATGTTGTATATTGAGGTGGTAGCAAGGCTCCAAAAGGAGAACATCTAAATCATACTTTTCGAAATTGTTATAAGCATTGTATAACATTGAACGTCATACTAAACTAGTTTAAATATGTGTATGTTGGATGCATAAGCAGGGGTAACACGTACATATATACGAATTCTTGTATCCAGTGTCAATGCTATTATTTAATATATAAAATAACAAATTTGAGCTGTAAAACATACAGCCTTACATCACTTAATATTACTTGCAAATATAGTGCAAAAAAAAACGATGTCTCCACTGTTAACGACCGCAAATAAATAAAATATGTCAGAAAATAAAATTTAATTTACTCGCTTTCCTGTTTAAAGTTGTGGACGCCTTTAAATTTACATATTTGAGGCTTGTTGTATTTGATTAGCATTAATAAGTAAAATTCAAACATTGACCTTAAGCGAAACCTTAAAGGAAGGTCACTAAAATCCCTGCTAAGCTTAAATGTTACGTACAGATTACTTTTCGAATGTGCTGCGGCAAACGCTCATATTTAGTATTTTGCAATATTTAATTCTTAGGCTAAGATTGTCAATTTCTTTTATAACACAGCTATTGAGAGATGTAGAGAGGAAAGGTGAGTTTGTAAAAGGTGTAGTTGTTCAGTTGACAGTAGCATTGTTGCCTTTGGCAAACGCAGAGAGAGGTCGTAATTATGAGAACCTACTGTACCGTGTAAAAGCGTCAAGTGTTACCTTGAGTATCCGTTTTCATTTACAATCTAACTGACGCTTGACTGCTCATTCCCGTATCTAACAGCGTACAGTATCACGTGTCTAGGGCATACCAGGGTCTAGATAAATCGTAAGTTTACCTTATACATATATCAAATGCCTTCGAAGGATGACCAGTAATTGGGCCAACTTATCGATTCTATTTGCCATGCAGCTCAGCCCAATTTACGTTGCATATTCAATGTGAATAGTGCAATTGCGTCAACCCTTTAATGTCATAAGCACATGCAAAATTAATGAGTGTCATTTGTCTACAATTGCAGCATTTGTCTACAGTTGCAGCTCAATTCAATTTGTGCACTGCGATTATTTGCTAGTTTCTTCGATATATGTGGCTGTCTAGGCAAATTCCCGCCAAATCACTTGGCAATCATTTTTCAAGTTCAGCATACACACAACGCCTACAGCTAGAAAAGCAGACCGCTTGGTTTTTTTCCCAGGCACGCGTCGTTGGCGTGCCAGCAACACTGGCAATATTACGTATTCGCCACAGCTGCTGGATGTCACTGTGACGTTGCGTTTGTGTTGTGTGGAAACATGTTGACATTTGTCACACCGATATTTCTGCATCTCAAAAGTAGCTACATATATCTATGTAGGCATATGCCCAGGTTTTGGCTGAAATTCCTAATTAGTCATTGTGCACATTAAGTCCTCTGTGTTGCTATATGCAACAAACAAAATCTAATATACTTTGTGTGTAAGTGCATAAGCGTTATCTTTAGATATAAAATAAAGAATATAAAATAGATATACAACAAAAGCATAATGTAGGAAATGACTGTTAATAAATAAACACATGTACACACACACTTTGTAGATATATAAAGTGTTTCCTCAACTAAACTTTGTTGTTGCTATTGAATTGTTGCTGCACTTCCGAGTTTAAATTATTTAATTGAGTTTTTGCGCTAGTATTAAATGCATGCGCTTGTGTGTAACCGGTTTTTTTTCTTATTTTTTTAAGTTATATACTATTATTATATACTTTTATTTATTGTGTTTAACTATATATGTAAATAGTGTAGTCTAATTATATACTCTGCTAAATGGTGTAGTAAATTCGCATTCGCATAATAAGATTAATGCAGTAAGCATATATCGCGTTGCTTCATAAAAATCTTTTTATTATTGACTCATTTCTGTTTTTTTTATTATTTTTATTTTGGTGCCATTCTTAAGTACACGTGTCGCGTTTAATTGCGCTCATATATTGATTAGGTGTATTCATTTGTAATTGCTAAGCAAAATCATTAAACGTAACAATTATCAGCGGTAAACTCCTTTTAAGTTGTATGCCATATAAGCGAAATCGCAATATCAGACGCCTATACTAAAACTTCAACGCCTATAAATATTACAGCAAATATAAACGATTGTACATAAACTTTCTTTCATGCCAATATTGATAGAGCGAAATATTGCTCAAGTGAAGGATATTTTGCACATTAAGCACGTTATATTTAGGTTGAGCTGAATAGCTTAATCTTTTTATAAGTAGCACTTAAGACTCGTTGAATATGTCTGTATATGTCAGCAGCGTATCTGTTAGGGGCTGTCAGATATAATTCAGAAAGGCAGCTCGAACTACTTGGCTACTATGTATAATTGCAAGGCTTAGTTTGGCTGTTAGATCGGGAGTAGTACTTACCCTTTGGGCTCGATGGTATAAAGTCAAGGGTGCGATCTTTGCAGCGCAGATCCTCACCAGTGCCGTCGATCCAAATGTAGGTAGCCTGTACAATGTTATCCTCTACGGGCAGAGTGAGATAACGATCCAAAATGGTTTTATTTATGCGCGCATTGGGCGAGTCTTCCAAAATTCTAGCAGACATACTGAGGGATTAATGTGATGGATTTGGGTATGGTTTTTTGTGTGTCGGGAAGTGTGTAAAAATGAAATTAAAATGAATCAATTAGCTGTTACACTTTATTTGACCGCACTCGTTTAGTTTTCTGCGCACCTGTTTTCGATTTGTTGAATTTAGCTTGAGAATGCGAGCTTATTATTTGTAAGGAACAATTTTTTTGGTTTAAGTGTTTTATGTTGTTCGCTGAGTGGGTAGCGCGCGTAACCTTTACTGGAATACGACTAAGCTAGAATGCGTTATTCCAACTCAATTTATAATGTCAGACTAAAACCCAAGCGACAGCAGCAACAAATTGTTATTACTGCTACTACTTACAACAAACTGAGCGGACAGCTAGCGGACGCGGCAGCAGCAGAAGCAAAAACAGCATTGTATCAAAACAAGTGAGAACGTTTTACTGGGACATAACCGACTGCATAATACTCAGCCGATGATCAGCCGAAAAGAGGTGAAGAGAGTCGGGAGCGGTGATGGGCGGGAATTTGTTCAACGGTTGTAAATGGTTCTCAGCAATCGATCTTTATATGTCTTTGATAAAGGTGAATCTAGCTCTATGGCAAATTTGTAGAACATTTTTAAGAAACTTAGAAACTCAGAAATCTGCCTTTCAAATGTGGTAAGCCTCATTATAAATTTGTATGAGCTATAATATTTTGAAATGATCTTTAAGGGTGAATATCGGAAAGCCTACCTTCCAAATTTGATGACCTGCTTTAAAAAACTGGGAAATATATGGGGTTTCTTTTGTTACTTTTTGGGGATTTATCGATTTGCCAAGAAAAAAGCACATGTATATATAACAATATATAAAAAACAATATACGCTTCGTCGGTATCTGAGTACAGATACAAAAACAAAATCAATTGCTACTGATGACGCCGACGCAGCACCACCAATGGCGACTGCGACTGAGGCAGCGACAGAGGTCGCAACGCGCCCACAACCCACAATTCTGGCGGCCTCACAGCGGTGTAGGCGGCAGCGTCAGCGATGGCTTCTTCCCCCTGTAGCTGCTGCATGATCGGAATACAGCGAAAGTCACGGTTCCGGGTAGAAATGCGTATGATCACGATATAACGCTATACGATACAGGAAAGTGTTTGGAACAAAGATTTTGTCATTTCCCCAACTATTTAATGTATTCTGTATGAACCGACGCTCAGAATCCAGATAATCTACTTGCTTTTATAAATAGACCTTTTTAAAATTGCATATATTGGGTTAAGTTAAGCTGCAACGGGGCAATTTATCATTTAGATTTGCATCCAGATTTAAATGTTATGTGCACTCCTTAACTGAATACAGTGTGCATTTGAAAGCCTGCTGCATAAAAAAAACAAAACAGAACACTGCAATGGCAAAAAATGGCTGAAACACACGATTTTGAATTGAAAACTATCGGTTACTAAATTGAACTGCACGAGACCTTCGTTTATCAAAATGTGCACATCACTTATACCGATGCCGACATAGATTACAGCAGAACGTCAACATTTTGCGATATTCAACGTCATTGCTATCGTTTGATGTCAAATATGTCTAACTGTACATACTGGAAAAATATGCACACATACATATATATGCATGCTTTTTCATGTGTCATCTCTAGTAAAATATGCACGACTATATATATGATTATGTATGTGTGTATGTATATAATATGTAGTCTTTAACTAAAGATCCGCTTGGTCCTTACCTCAACTATAACTGACTGCTCTTAATGTTAACATTGATGATTTGAAGTGCATGATAATATGAATAATCCTGTTAACATCCTAGCTTGTAAGGGAATGATGAATTTTTAATGGAGTCTGATTGATATGATATGATAGGTAGATAAGCTTATATATCTGATTAGACGCTGGTAAAAGATTAGCGTAAACACCAAATGTACTTATCTTTTTGAAAGCTAAAATGTTTGTTTAACTTACGATGAATGCATGCTGCAAAATATTTTTGAAATTTTTTTCGTGTTTGGTATCTCACAGTGTTATTTGGCTAAAAACTGCGTATTTAAATTGGGTTTTGGTAAAATGCGCGTAGGAAATAAAGTTCATAGATGTTTTTTAATAATTGTAATTTATACCGAAAATCCATGCATATGAACAAATTTTTACAAGAAAATTGTACATATATGATGGAAGTGCACGTATTTGAGTTCGCTTGATTTTATAGAAGCCGCGTTTCGTCAGCGAGAGGTTTTTGTTGACAGACTGTACACTCAAAGCTTCGATTGACCAGCTTTTATACGCGGTGTTTGCCCGACTTCGGCTGTGAAGGTGCGATACTAAGTCTTGATTATATTTATAATGTCTGGAAAAAACACACACATTGACCTGTGATGTGCTAATTACTAATACAAAATTCTCAAACTTCGAGTTTGGCGTTGATAGCTTAGCATGGCCATAGCTAGGTACGGGCAGCACAACAACAAAAAAATTTCAAAGCTAGATACCGCTGAATAAGTTTCACAACCTATCAGCATTTACCTTCAAATCCTTACTGTTAGAACGAAGATCATCTGAGATTACATAAGATACTTTTATCAACTTGCTCTTTCTGCTTAAATGGATCCTAGTTTGGTGATCTGCCTTCATCTTAAACTTTAACTAACGAGAACAGGCCGAAAAGTCATCGACATTGACCGAAGAGTAACACAATATTACTCTTTTCCTACGTAATACATTTTTATTCGTAAACATACAATTTGTATTATGAGTACACATAGAAGTCAAATAACAATAACAAAAATTGTTCAGTCCATCCAAAAATAAACGCATATATATAAAGCTAGTCAGACGGGGGGAAGAAATGTCCGAATTTAAAATACTTAATTGTAAGTCAACTCTTTAATTAACATATAAAAATATACACAATGCGAATTTATGAATATGCTCTACAAAAAAAGAAAACAAAGACGACAAAGCCAGACTATGTGATGCCCATCTATATTTTAAAGCAATTAATCAATCAATTGTGTGTTTCTTATCTCATCTTGGAGAAAATTTATACATTTGATCCATATTATCTCAAGGTATATTCAAAGTTAATCAGAAGGATATATCTTTAAAATAGTACTTTTATTGCTTTCACATTTCGAGGAAAGTCATCGATGAAATTAAGTGAACATGATTTAAGTATGGTCTATGAAAACCTAAAATGGAAAAGGTTAAAAAAAAACATAAAGTAAATTAAAAAAATTATGAAAATCAATCAATACAGAATATAAGTAAAAATTAGGAGATGGTATAGCTATAAAATTATAAAAAATATAGTCTTAAATTTATAACAAATGAACCGGTCAGAATAAAAATTGTTGAATAGTAGTGAAGCTTTTTTAACTTTCTCTGGGGATAAATGATAATACTAAAAGCTAGATATAATGTGTGGATGCTCAATATACTACGTTTAGTGTTTGATTGCATAACCCTCATTAGAAACCACCGCAACTTAGTCATGGTGCATAGGGTCCACCATATATTATCTTATTTCTGGAGAAATCGAGGTCCTAGACCTCTTCTAAGTGTCCCAAAGCTCAGCACTCGATGCAACATTTTAAAGGTTTTTTTTACAATAGAATCATTTAAGACCGGCTCAAAATAAATACAAATTGAATTTTTCTCTGGAAAATCATTAAAAAACGCGATATTATTATAAATACGTGTTGACCTTGCTTTGAGAGTTGCGTTTCTCATTCCAGATTCCAGTGTCGGTCGAATACAAATAGGATACGAAAAACTACTTCAAAGAATATTTTATATATATATTTTTATTTAATATATCTTACATCCTTGTATATACATACCCATTTTTAATGTGTTCAGTCAATTAAAATGTATCAATTTGAACTTTTCGTGCCGAATCCAAAGCTACAGATAAATTTAACAAAACTTATTGTAGCTAATTCAATGTTTAATTAACAAATATCACATTAAATTAAGTAAACGTTAATTATTTGTCTGTCGATCGATCGATGACTATCAGCTGTTCTTCATTTCTCGTTCATCGTTCCTTCTCATTTGTTGAACTTCTCAAGGTTCAACCGTTAGTCACGTGAATTGTGCATGAGTCCGTCGGAGTTTTCCGTCTGGCAATTTTTACGATCTGTTTGGAGAATCTGTTAAGACTAAACGAGTCAATTGTAGCCATAAAGACGGCTGAATTCTTTAATCACAGATAGTGTTTATTACTCCCTGTTCCAGACACGAATATGTCGTTATAAGCAGCAATCCTATACGGCGTATGAGTAATCGAGGCAGGTGATTTGAAGAGGTCTAGCGCCGACAGTTTATAAGTGATTGGCGAGTGTAAAGTCCGAAATCGATTTTGAACTTTTGAACGCTAAGCAATTGTTCATAAATGAACTCATCTTTTGATCAAGTATTCCAATTGCCGCTATATTACAAGATATCTCTGGAATCGATTTTTCAAAAGGCCAGTTATTTAATTTACGCGCGGTGTAATAATGAGGTACAAGTCCAACTGAAAGATGATCCCAAGAGCTAATTTCGAACACAACGGCGTTGTTTGAGTATCGAGTATTGACTGCCGCCGAATTGCTTCGGCAGGTTTATTGAAAACTTCTAAATTATCTTACATCTATATACAATTATTCTTATCCTACTTAAGACATCATCTAGGTACATATTTACTGCTGCAAATGCGTCTAGACTCATTATCCTATCACTTCGGGGAACTCTTATCGCGGGAGGTCTTATTAAGGTCATGACTGGTGCCACGTACGTATCCGTTCACGTCTTTACCTATCTTCTCGATAAGAATCCTCCTTGGTTATCTTCCATTGGAAGATTGAACACCAGTTATTGACGCTGATTTTACTTTTTATTCCATGAACCCATTAAAATGGGTGGCGCATTGCTATAAAGTGTGTTACATATGAAACCCATTCTTAGTCAGGGTATAAGAATAAAATCGAAATTTTATACCCTCCAATTGGCGCATATAACTATTAACAATTTATGCTTTAAGCAGATGAATTCTTTAACTTTTTTATTGGTGCGACCAGGTAGGGCCCGCCCGCGTATTTAATCTATAGTAAACTTATCTAATAATCATGTGGATAGTGGTGCCAGCACCCAACGTATCCCCAATGTATTCCATACTATACTCGGAATTATCACGTCAAGTTAATCAAGGGCGCATATATGGACATTCATATGTATATGTACATGTGAATGCCAGCATCGCCAGTTCCAGTGGATCCATCCAGCTAAAATTGAGCCGCTTGTGTGTACATTAAAAACAATGCCAGTCATAATCATCCAACGTGGTCAATTGACGGCTTGCCTCAATTTGTTGTAATTGGATTGCGTGTGAATGTTATTATTATTAATATATTCGCTGCTGCATGCCGGGAGCAGATGGGGGAGTCAGGTGATAGTTTCAGTGCCAGTGCCTGTGCCAGTTGCGGCAAGCACCCCAGCGACCTGCTGCAATTTAGTAATAGCTACAAAATAGAATAAGTTCTGCCCCTTAAATTAGCGTTGATTCAATTTGCTAAAGTACTCGTATAATTTTTGTACAATCGCACGAAAGCCAATTTTGCACTTTATGTAACCGCTGCATTTATTTTTGCTGTTTTCTTTATTCTGATCATTGCACGTTCAGTTATTGCATCAATAAATTTTCATGGTACGGCCTACAACCCTCTTGTAATAATTTAATGTCATCAAAATTATCACTTTTTTATGAAAAGCCTTTCAGCTCTGAACTCAGTTACAAGTATTAATATTTGTTATGTACTTAAGATTAATTTTTTTCTATGACAAATTCATTGTTATGGTCAATGTGGACTCCGGCTTGCAGAGGTATACCATCAGATAGCCGCACTTCTGATTTTTACTAGGTGGACTCAAGTTTAAAACTCGACTAAAAACGACTTGCGGTAATGGTTTCTTGCATGGCATTTAATCACTTATTCACTTTTTTATTGACGTTTTGTGTATTTACAAAGCATTATATTATCTAAGTTTTTTTAAATTAAACAGTAAACATTCATACATAACCAGTGTCTTGCACTTGAGTAGGGATAATAATTTTATAATGTTCAATATAATTGGTCTTCTAATCGTTTATTGCTATAGTCATGTGTATAACTTTTTTGTGGAATTTCAGAGATAAGAGGTAGACATCGCGACTGTAACTTACAACAAGAATTTATTTTTAATTTTTCTTTGATTTTGGTGAGAATGTGTTACTTTTTTTGCAGTTAATTTCTAATAGGGACAAATTTGATATCTTCATTCTGAATAAAAAGTCACACGAGCAGCGTAAAAAGCTTTAACATCGAAAAGTGCAAAATAATTGCTTATAAGTTGAGTTATCTCAAAATTGCTCAAAAAGCGAAAAAATTGAAATTAGGAGACGTAAGCTATAGTTGAGTGGGCTGCGCTACTAGATTACCTGAACTCTGCCAATGTAAAATTCCGGTGAAGATTTCCATTTTTTTTTGCAGTCAAAAAATAACCCTATTTGCGAAATACAAATAGGAATTCTATAGTCGAGCTCGACTGTTGAATGTATAATTCAAGTTTTATTGTCAAATACCTCAAATTTATTGCGATTCAGCGAAGTACTCTTACCGGATGTGAACTTATGCCAATTCAATGTTGATCCTTCAAAATTAAAATAATGGAAAATAGTTCAAATATGGATAATAGCCGAAGCAAAATAGTTATTTAAATTAAGCTAAAAATATTTAAATTAAGGTAAAATTTGAGTTATTAGTTGAAATTTAAGCTTAATAGTTTCGGACGAAGAATTTTGTAGCTAAATGAATTTAATCATTGATTTGAGGCGATTAGAAAGACAAAAAAAACTAACTGCACCTTGATGTCAACATCTAAAATTGATAATGTATTAATGAAATTGACTTTAAAGGTCATTAAAGCTCAGACTACAACAAGGCCAGATTCAGACATAAAGCAAATTCATAATTATTCTCTCGATTCGATTGCTCTTTATCGCTTAAGATCGAGTTAGGCTTCGCTCTTACTTTGGCAGTTTTTTAGCGGTTGTTTTTTATTACGTTTAATATTTGCCTGATTTGCGGTAGCAGGTATTCTGAAATTATGCAAAAACATTTCTCATAATGAGACAGGATATTGTAGACTAAGAAGTTACCTAACTAAACTAGGTATAGTCAGCCACGAACTCTGTCAGTGTCCTAGGGAAACATTTCTTAAACTCGGAAGACATAGAAACGCTCACTCAGAAGAGGACTCTCCCATTCGTGAAAGCCCCCAAAAATAATAAGAATAATAGGCTTACACAAGCTACCAATGTAGTCGAGTATTCCACAATTGTGCTGCCAGATCCATATAAGCACATGCAATCAAGAACAAATATTAAAGAAAAATACTGAAATTTTCCACTGGGAAAACTGCGAAAAGTTGTAAAGCTTTCGTTTTTTTTTTATATGCCTAGCTTAAAATATTTTAATTTTAACAAAAACTCTTAACATCAAAAGTAAATTGCCAAAGCAAGGGTTCTATAATTGTGATCAACTCTCATTTCAATAAATTGCTAGAAAATTACTCTTAATGAAGAAAGTGAACAATTCACGGTTTTGGAAAACTCCATCCATAGAGCGGATTTGGAGATTTATTTCATTTGCTTACTGAAGAGTTCCATTATCTTAATTTCTATGAATATACATATATATACATATACATTAAAGTATCCACATATTTTTAGTGTGCAGCTCTTCGCATAACTTTCTCAGGACCATCGCCTGATCGGTCAGATGCTGTTCTTAAGCCCCAAGCGTGGGACTTGCATAAGCTGATTAAAATATCACAACTGTTGACAAAAAACGACTACATTTGCGCTTCGTAGCATAAGTAAATACATATATACATATATATATGTATATATATATATAAAAATACGTCAACCTAGAATAAAAATATACGTCTTTTTTAATATACTTATTTATATACACATATATATATATATACATATATATATATATATATATATATATATATATTTGGATAGATACGTTATATTACTAGATACGAAACATAATGGTACGCGAGTGAATAAAAATTAATAAAATTAAATTTAATTTAATTAGCTTCGGTTGCATGCTGCAAGTTGCCAATCTTCAGATGATGGAAAAGAGTGGGTAGATGGGTGGATGGTGGCGCTAGTGAAAGTCTTTAGCAGTTGGGGCATTTCACTAGGCCCACCTCGTCGCAGTTCATACATTTTAGTGCCACAAATTCGGCAGTAAAGTGATTGCGATGCACCGACTTCTTGGAGCCGCTACACGATGGGCACGGCAGCAATCGATAGCCACCGCACGTTCGGCAGGTGTATGCTGTCGAAAGCGACTGATTTTAGTATGCAAAATCAAAAAAATTTAATTTGTTAAGCACAAGTGAACAAGCCAATCCAGTGATCAATGCTCACCTTATATGGTCGCAGCAATTGGCGCAGTTCGCCGCTCTCATTTAGACGCTCTACGATGTCAGCATCCTGTAAAAAGCAAAGAAAATACGAGTAGACAAGCTGCGAATGTAAATATGAGTGATTATCGATTAGATATACAACTTACGCCAATGTGCTGGCCTTCAACAAATAGTTGGGGCACGCTTATGGTCTCATGATGCATGCGTTCCCGCATCTCCTTCTGATATTCAATGCTCATGAATACATCCCGTTCCTCAAACTTGATGAGCAGTGTGCGCAGTATCTGCTTAACATTGGCGCATTTCGCATACGTCTCCCGTATAATGCCCATGCTGGTTGTATACAGCACCACTTTGCCCAGATCCTTTTCCATATAGTTCTACAAGTGAGAATTTCAGATAAAAACAAAATTAATCATAATTAATTTGGGTTGGTTTGTGCACTAAGTGGTTTGTGGCAAAGAAACAACGGCGAGAGCGAATTCGCAAAACGGCGAGTTTGCTCAAAGAAGACAATCGGCGAAGAGGGAGAGTAACATGCGATGACGACGAAGAAGGAGTTGCAGTTCGGCTTTTGACGAAATAGGTTGTAAGAGCTGTATCTCAAGATGAGAAAACGATGGGAAATATTGAAAAGAAGAACTTATTGATTACATTATATTAAAACCGCACATATTTGGGTGCTCAAGTGGGATTGCTGAAGAAATTTGTGATAAACAAAATTAAATTAAATAAAATCGACGAAAGAGTAAAATTAAAAACGACGAACGAGTGAATTTTAAAAAAAGACAAGCGATTAAAATTTAAAACGACGAACAAGTAAAATTTAAAAACAACGAAGTTATTCAGCAGTGTGTGTGATTATCTAAAACAAATTAACTAACGTAAAGATGGCAAAGTTAAATGAGTTGATTGCTAAAGATTTGCGTTCGGCGAAGAAGTCGAGCAATTTATATTCGAGGCCGAAGAAGACAGAGCGAATAGAAATCGGTTGAGCAACGTCAGTGGTTTCAGCTATGACGAAAGCGACGCAAAATATTTAACAAAAGTAGTGTACATACGAGAAAAACTATCCAACTATGAACTCGTTTCGATTTGCTGCATATTAGGCGTAATTTACAAAGCTGAAAACATCTTTTTCGTAATTTACGGGCCGGACAACTGCTGCAACAAAGCTACGAAGAAGAATTTTTGTCACAATATCGCTTCGAGGAATAGCACTTAGCATTGTTTGATACTTGGAGAAGAGCTATGCAGCAAGCAGAAATATTCTTTAATCGTAATGGTGTAGTGTGCGTAAGTTCAAAATAGAAACTGATGAGAATGACATGAACTTTGAATCAAACGTAATGAAAATCGACGTGGTTAATGACAATGCTCAACTCAATATAAATGATGCAGTCAGGGATTTAATAAAAAACGAGGTACGCAATATAAAAGAAAATTCTTCGCGTCCAGTGGCAGCGCTGCTATTGCGAAACACACGACGCATATCCATGCGGAAGGAGCAGTTGAGTGATCAAGTGCAGGCACAGTATGAACAATTAGATGATTATGTTTAGATGCACACAACGACCGAAACAAAGGCCGGTGTAGCGGTCCCTTTGGTAGCTTTGCCGAACAACATTCGGAGACTAGTGTCAAGGACAGTAGTCGTAACGAATATGGTTCGAGTTCACATCATGCCAGTTCCGAGAATTTGGGCAATGAAATGATGGACACAAGCAATGGGACTATTATGAATACCGTTATCGCTTCAGATGATGAATTACCGCTACCCACCAAGCCCCAGATCAATGATGACGAAGAGATCTCCGATGAGGAGCTACCGGTACCACAGAGTGCTGACCTGCCAGTCAGTGCTGAAGTCATATCCGAGGATGAATTGCCCATGTACAACGATAACAACAACAACAATGTTAACGAGCTAAATACGAGTGTAAAGCGTAAAGCTGACAAGAAGAAGACAAATAATCTGATTTGCTTAGAGTACCAGGATTATAAGAACATCATGTAATAGACGCTTTAACGAAGTTTTGCTGGCTATACTCAACAAAGTCGACAACAACAAACGAAGTAATTACAAGGATGTGCAATCAGAGCGTAATATTTGGAAATCTAGCCTGCATAATTTCAGATAGAGGCTCAGCATTTACTGCCATAGATTTTCACAAATATTGCGATGACGAAAATATTAAACTTATAAGGACAACTACATGACTTCCGCCAGTAAATGGACACGTGGAGAGACAAAATATAGTTATTATTTCCGTGCTTTCCAAAATTAGAAACGACAATTCAACGAAGTGGTGTAAGTATGTAGAGCAAGTACAAAAAGCTATTAATTCAAAGTACACCAGAAGCATCGATAACACACCATTCGAGCTAGTAGTTGGAGTCAAAATGCGTTCAAGTGGTGACCAGCCGCTAAAAGATTTGATCAAACGAGCGACCATTAATGCATTCAACGACGCCCGTAATTATCTACGAAGTAAAGCGAAATCTCAAATATTGAAACTAAAAGCCGGCAGCTAGAAAATTCAACGTTGGGGATTTGGTCGCAATAAAAAAACTCTATTTGGAAGTGGACTCAAACTAAAGCCAAAGCTTTTGGGTTCCCACCAGATTGTCAAAGTGAAGCACAACAACGCCTACGATATCACAAAAATTGGTAGCTCTGATGCTCCAAAGAACTCGTCGACATGTGCCGAGTATCTAAAGCCCTAGTCGACGTGTGAGGATGATGATGACGACGATGCATTCGAGCCGAATGCATAAGCAGAATGGCCGAATATGGGTTGGTTTGTGGCTTCTGAGGCCAATCCCAACAACAACGACGAACATAAAGAACAACAACGACGGGCAAAGAAACAACGGTGAAAGCGAATTCGCAAGACGGCGAATCTGCCCAAAGAAGACAATCGGCGAAGAGGGAGAGTAACTTGCGATGACGACGAAGAAGGAGTTGCAGTTCGGCCTTTGACGAAATAGGTTGTAAGAGCTGTATCTCAAGACGAGAAAACGATGGGAAATATTGAAAAGACACCGACATGAAATACAAGAACTTATTAATTACATTATATTTACATTATAATCATATTAATAATATCTGCAACAATAAAAACCCCACATTAATATATTACTACGTTTTAAAAAAGACAACATTCAATAAACATACAAAGCGATATAGATACGGATACTCAAATACAGGTACATTTGGGAATTTGTCTACTAATTGTGACAGCAACAAGTGAAATATTTGTAAAGATACCAATTCAAGCCCACATGACTGTTGCCATTATCAAATCAATGAGAATTAAAACAAGTAAGAGTGCTGTAGTCGAATGAGCTCGACTACAATTTACCCTGAACCCAGCTGTTAAATATATTCTAAAACTATTGGCAAATATCCCTATATTAAGTTTTGCACCCAAATTTGAGCAGGTCTGCAAGTGCACTCATTTCTTATAGCAAGCTCAGGCACTGAAGAGTAAATAAAACGAGCAGCGCATGTTTTTATTCACAAGCCCAATCTGATCCTAGCTGACTGGCAAAAAACACGTGCATATACTTAATACATACATATATACGTACTCGCAATCGTAACGGGGTAACGGGGCTCTGCAGAATACACACAAAGACATATTGACACTCGCGTCGATTATCATGTCATCTCTTTCTCACACATGCGCTCGCATATTGATGCATACAGAAAATGCTTGCGGCTGGTGATGGAAATGTGATCAATATGAAAATATATTTTCGACAAGAACTTGGGTCTTTCTTATCCGATCTTGATGAAATTTGGGCAGTTGATCAATAATATGCCTATGCATATTATATATTAATTCGAAGAGGATTCTGCCTTTAAAATTGTAGCATTTATTGCTATCGGAAATTGAAATGTAGCGATAATCAAAAACGGAGGCAGTTATCGATAAAATAAAGCAAACTTGATCTGCGCCTGGTATACGAGAACCTATATTCCAAATTTTAAGTCTCTAGCTCCCATAGTCTATAAGATCTGCGTGTTCATACAGACGGACGGACGGGCGGACAGACAGACATGGCTATATCGACTTGGCTGTTGACCCTGATCAAGAATATACATATATACTTTATGGGGTCGGAGATGCTTACTTCTGCCTGTTACATACATTTGCACAAATCCATTATACCCTTTTTACCCATTTTTAATGGGTTCAGGGTATAAAAAGCGTGCGCAAAGTGGGCAGATAAAAAACACAATGTACATTTATGATCGCGTTGTTTTTTTGCCGCATAAATTTGGATATATATATTGTCTGTGCACTTACTTAAGCTTCTTTCAGCATTACAATAATTATATTAAGGTTATACGTGCATATATATTTATATATATTAAAACCAAAGGTTCTAAGTTCTAAAATGGTGCTAATATTGCGAAAACAAAGTACTCAAAATTTAGGCCGGCTTCTTTCACCATATTTATTCCATGTAAATGCATCAAATATAAGCCTAAGTCTATATATAAATCTGGTTCTGTGAAAGAGAGGAGGAATCCTCGATACACATCCTAGCAGAATGTGTCGCACTAGCTAGAAGAAGATGTAGCATCCTAGGGATGCATGTCTTGAATTTTAGAGACATAGTAGACCTCAACCCAACAACGATCCCAGCATTCGTCCGGATCTGGGGCTGATGGAAGAGCTGTAGGCTCAGAAGGGGGCACAATAGATCTAACAGGTCGCGGTGCAATTCCTCCCGATAATAGTAATATATAAATCTATATCTCTTTTTACGCTTCCCATTCACTACAGTAATTTGTAGTATATGTAGTATAGTATATGTATATATGCGAGTACAACTTAATGATACACTGTATTTATGACGGCATTCACAAATTACGAATCGCACGAACAAATCTTAATTAACTAGTTTATGGTCTAGATTATTAAGATTTGCGGAAAACGAATGTAAATGAAAAAGGCCCAAACAAGGCGAATGCGAATAGCAAGATAAATGACAATCAAAATCAAATGAAAAACCAGTCCAAAATAAAATGATCTAACGATAGGGCGATGGGCATGTAAAATTCACGTCAAGTGAAAACTGCAAACAATGCACACATTTTTTTGTTCTCCATTTCCATTTGCATTGGTGAGTCTTCGCTCGCGTATGTATGTATATTTGTATGTATGTATGTATGTATGTATGTATGTATGCACGTATGTGTGTGCGTATGCAATCACAATTTGTTTTTGCAACACTTTAGTTGGAAGCTAAAAAAAGTGGCAGTCGAATTATCGATACCAGACAGGCCGCCTATCGCCTTCGATCATCCGATAGATAGCATTGAACCCTGCAACGCGACGCAAGTGACGGTAGCTGTCAAAATGTTATGAATTATGCTCGTAACAAATGATATAATAAATTCGAGTAGCATATTGTGCACGTACAAACATCATATTTATGTAATTAAAAAATATGTTATACATGCCTTTTAATTGACTTCACAGACATTTACCAAGCTGTTAATGTTGCACAGGTCTTCTATTATATCGTACATGAATAAATATTGTCCATGATTGGAAATGACAATAGTAACTCAGGAAACAATGTCATTATATAGACAAAACCGAATTGTAACATTAACTGAATTTTCGTAAAATGTTATGGGCAAAAGAGCGATTGTCGACAAGTCCAAGAACATATTTTTTCCAACTTAAAAAAAAGTATATTAAACACAGTGAAGGCAGAATATAAAATGTTTTTAGAGTTTAATTTAATCTCATTCTAATCTCATTCATTGGTTGGCAAAAATTCCTCAACTGAACCCTCCTCGAGGGTGCCGACTGGTAATAGCATTACAGTGGTCCGCAAGGTACCGATGCTAGCTAAGACTCGCGCCCTGAACATCGGACATGGTCTGTCTCGGTAGTCTTGTCCCTGGCAAAGGACCGAGTCATGGTTTCGAGGTAACGGGCCGGACTAAGGTGTAATGCGACCCGTGCCGATAGTCAGCCTGGCTGGGGGCCCACAAATAGCCCAGTCTTCTACGGAGCATATCGGATACCTGGCGACCTCCGGTATTAAATTAGCCTTACCTGCACATCGCGTATCTTTGTGGAGGTGGACATTTTTTCTCCGCAACTCGTGGGAATCACTATGTATCCTGTTTCAATAAACCAAAATCAAAAAGAGTCCGGTACTCTACAAAAACCGTCAGGGAGCAAGCCCAATCGTGTAGCGGAGGCAGTGGCTCGAAAGCCTGGCCAAAGCGGCAACCAGACAAAAGTGGCGGAAAAGCCTGTTTGTCTAGCCAGTGGTGAGGATGCAGTTGGCAAAAAACCTGACCCATCCGACTCCGTGGCAGGAAGGCAAAGCACTTGCGCAGCCAACTTGCCGCCCGGAGCGGGTGCGAAAGGCGAATTGCCAACAACCAGCGCCGCGGCAAAAAGCATTTTGAAGCGGCAGAACGCAAACGCAGTGGCAAACCCACCAGCCGAATGGCAAAACAAGGTGGAGTGGGCCAAAAAGGTGCTGCCAAACTATAGTGAGGCACCACCCAACAAAGAGCAGAGCCAGGCGAAAACGCAACGCTCGCAAAAGGCACATGGATCCGTTGCAAAACGGGCCAAGGTGCAGCCGGGAAGGAAGGAAAGAATCCTCATAGGGATCCTAGACAAAGGCAACAAGGACGGAAGAATCCCTAGAGATCAGTGGAAGTGGGTGGAAGGAGCCCTTGCTGTCCACTGTCTTAAGGTGCTAAGTAAGGCGCCTGGGCCACCACCAGTATGTAGAGATGCTGGGTGGTACCAGGGCAATACGAAGGTCATCGCCTGCCAAGACGCTCGCTCGGTGGAGCTATACAAGGCTGCTGTAGCAGAGATTGGCGAGGTCTACCCTGGGGCAAAGCTGGTCGCTCTTTAAAGGAACCGGACCAGGTGCTAAATCTATTGCAGCTATGCAATCCATCTTTACCCACCCATGATTGGAGGGTGGTGAAAATTGAGGCCACGGATGGGCCAACAAATCAGGCAGTGCTGATTCTTGACAAAGAATCACTGGCCCCTATCGAAGCTACCAAAGGCGAGCTTAAGTTTGCCTTCGGTTCCATCACCGTAAAGGTGTACAAATCAGATGCGACGGCCGGAGGAGACTCTGTTGTCTGTGGCAAGACAGCTGAACAGGGTCCTCGTACGAAGATCGGAGCAACTGATTAAGAGCTGGAGCCGGGTTATACGTCGGACGCGTCAACTCTGACTCGGGGCCTCGAGGCCATGTGTCATTAGTTGGACGAAGACGATTTCACGCTGTCGGATGAAGAGGACAGCAATAACACGGTGGTGAGGGTGAAATCTTCAGATGTCTTTGAGACTACGGCTGATAAACCTTCACCATTGTAAAGCAGCATCCGCTGCCCTGATGGTCCGCCTGGCTGGCGGCGGAGACGATATTATACTAGTCCAAGAACCTTGGGTGATTGGAGGAAAGGTTTGCGGACTAGGTAACAAAAACTATAAGCTTTTAGGAGCTGAAACTCAAGGTAAAAAACGTACCTGCATCCTCGCGGAAAAACATCTAAGTATTTTTCTGCTCCATAATTTTAGCAATGGCGACAACACAGCGGTAAGCCTGGAGCTCCAGTAAGCTGCGGGACGGCTGCTGTCTGCCTACATGGCCCAGCATGACCAGCTGACAGGTTGGAGAGTGTCCGATGACCACTCCTTCTCTGATCACAGGTACAAAGAATTCGAGCTTCTTTCGAGCCATCCAAAACCAGTTCACTTCATAAATCAGAAGAAGGCGAACTGGGAAATCTTCAAAGCTAAACTTGACCGAACCCTTTCGGAACACCCACCAAAAGGTCCGGACAACTTAGCTCATCTCTGTAGTCTTACAGAAACCTTCACAATAGCATGCAATAAGGCTCTTAAGGCAGCCTGCCCTATCAGTAGGCAATGCGCAAGAAGAAACCACCATGGTGGACACCTCAACTAAATGTCCTTCGACAAAGTTGCAGGTCTCTCTTTAATGCGGCGAAAGCGCATAACAACGACCTTCAATGGTCACAATACAAATCAAGTCTGGCTGAATACAAAAAAGCCACCAGACGGGAAAAAGGAAACTCTTGAGATTTCTGCACAGATATTGATACAACTAATGAAGCTGCAAGGCTCAGAAAAGTTTTATCAAAAATCACCCCCACACTAGGTTATCTGAAAAAGGATGACAACTCATGGTCGGTCTCCAGTGAAGAATCACTGGACATCCTCCTTAAAACGCATTTTCCTGGCTGCTCCGAGCAGTCCCCGAGGTGCTCAGAAACTACCTGCATTGAGATTACATCTTTAAAATATGTTATACACAAAGGAAACATAAAATGGGCAGTAAACAGCTTCAAGCCGTTTAAATCCCCAGGCCCAGATCAAATAAGCCCAATCCAATTACAGAAGGCGGACAATACAGCCATAAATTGGCTACATGAAATCTTTGGGAAGATTCTGAAAACTGGTCGCATCCCACCGACATGGCTCCAGTCTAAAATAACTTTCATACCCAAAGTCGGGAAGCCAACGCACACCAGCGCCAAAGATTTCAGACCCATCAGTCTGTCATCTTTCATGCTAAAGACTCTGGAACGACTCATAAGTCTCCATCTCACAGCATTCATTGCCTCCAAGCTTATGTCGGAGTCCCAACATGCCTACAGGAAGGGCAGATCCATAGATACTGCCCATCACTCCGTGTTCTCTATGATAGAGAAATAATAGCGTTACTTGACATGGAAGGCGCCTTTAACAACGTCACTCTGGCAGCCATAACTGGAGCTCTGCTGAGCCTGGGGATTGACACCAGTCTAGTGGGATTGATCAATCAATTGCTTACTTGCAGGACTGTGATATCTACACTTGGGTCGTCAACTCTCTCCAGGCTCGTCAACAGAGGTACGCCACAAGGAGGCGTCCTGTCACCCCTACTATGGAACATAACAATTAATAAATTGCTGGGGGACATGGAGGGGGCGGCTGCCAAACGGTTGCATACGCAGATGATGTTGCGGAAAATTTTCAGGGGTAAATACCCACAAACTCTCTGTGACCTCATGACTAGTAAACTAAAAACACTGTCATGCTGGGCACAGAAGAGTGGATTAGGTGTAAGCCCTAATAAAACGGAACTTGTTCTTTTTACAAGAAATTATAAAGTCCCTTCTCTTGTCCCCCTTATACACATCCATAGTCAGACCTATACTTCTGTATGGAGTCGCAGTATGGTGGCCCTGTCTTAAAAAGAAAACCACCCTTAATAAACTAAACAAAGTTCAGCGTATGGCTGAACTATGCATATAAGGGACGCTTCATACAACACCTAGTGAGGCACTTGACGCTATCCTGGACATTCCATGTCTGGAAAGACAAGGAATGGAAAATGCAACACTCACGGCCATAAGACTCAGAGAATCCCTAGCCTGCTTCTATTCTAGAGGGGAAGCCAACTATCCCTTCAAAAACAGATTACTGCATGCCAGTAACGCAACTAGAAACCCCCTTCAACACATACTTCCCCCAAAGGGAGGAATGGGTTCATGGCACCCCAGGTCCACCGGCAGCCATAACCTTCTTTACAGATGGCTCAAAGCTAAACAGTCGCGTAGGTGGAGGGCTCTACTCTGAGCAGCTCAACATACAGCTATCCTTCAGCCTTCCAACACATTGCAGTGTCTTTCAAGCTGAAGTACTGACTATAAAAGAAGCACTAGATTGCCTAGAGAGACTCAAAGTTTGCCCCTGCAATATTAACATATATATTGACAGTCAGGCGGCAATTAAATCTATTAGCTCGATATCATCAAATTCGATATCAGCAACAAGCTGTCGCAAATCTCTACACGAGATGTTATTAGTCTGATATGGGATCCTGGACACCAGGACATTGAAGACAACTGTAAGGCTGATGAGCTAGCTAGGAAAGGAACTATACTACCACTCCTCACAGATAAGGAAGGTATAAGTATGCCTCTAGCTACCTGTAAGCTTAACATCAAAGAAGAAGGCAGGCACAGGTCATATACAAAATTGCAAAATACTACCTGCACCCACATAGCACACCAGACATGGCCAAATATCAACGCCAAGCGCAGTAAAGAGCTGTGTTATCTGAGTCGGACATGAGACCGGCCAGGATTGGAAAATGCATAAACGCATCTGGCTGGGCAAATGTCTGAATTTTCAGGATACTTAAAGAGCACGACTGCAGGAGAAACCCCCAGATCCCATACGGTACCACAATGGGCCAAAAATGGCCAATGTGTGTCAGCCCATCGAGCTGACAGCCGATACAACCCAACCTAACCTAAATGCAGTTAAATGCAATTACATAGTTAAATCAATGATTGTAAAATATTAATCAATTGATTCCAACTCTGCCATTGAAGGTAGTCTAGTAGTACAAATATGTAATTAGCTTCCCATCTTAGTTGTGGGTGGCCAGACCATTCATTGATTTGCATAAGATCACATGTGTAAATGAGAGGCTAAGACTGTGGCAGTTACATGTTTTTAACGAGTAATATGGCATATTTAACAGTAGTAAGTATTACAGCAACAAAACAAAATGGAGGGGCAAAATATAAAACTGGCACATTAATAATTGTCATTAACCGTCATTTGCGATGTGTTGTATTGTGATATGATGTGATGTGGATGTCTCTAACAACAAAGTTCAAAGCTATGTTAAGTGATAAAGGACGCCAGCAGCAAACAAATATTTCAAGACCAAAACTAGGTTAGCTATCTGTGAGTGTGTTTATGATTCGGAGAAAGGACCTTCCATTCAACCCATTTTTGCCAGTTTGAATAAACATTTCAAATGCGATCCGAGTTGTTGTCACACCATCGTCCAGCATCCACAATTAACTCGTGCTTTTGCAGAACCGTTGACAGGCCGAATGTGCCAAAGCCAAAGTCAGCAAAACATTACAATTTTGTTTTGTTTTGTGTTTTTAGCGGTAACAGGTAAAGCTAGTGGACAAAAAGAGAAAGCAGGTCACTTACGATCGACAAGCGTCGATTGGAGGATTGTCAATCGCGAACACAATTGTGTAGAGAAATATTTATATATATATATGTATATAAATATGCTATACATAGCACAGTCGCTGCAGCATCTCAGAGCCAACAATAACATTCGGAATGCAAGGAGACGTGGAACATACGGCTATGTGAGCAAATGCCACCAAACAACAACTGCAGCCAAAACTTCTGCAACTGCAAAATTCACAACTGTGCGTTACGTTGTGTCGCTTTGTGGTTCCATAAAGTTCAATTAATACGTCATATGGGGCTGGACATTATGTAATCGTATGCGTCTTTCCCAAGCGCGCTTAATTGCTTCGATACCGATCAATTGGGCGCAGGGTCTGCCCATAACAAGAGGGGAAAGCCAAACAGTTACAGGCACACCAATCGCTTGAATACACTATGAGTAGTTGTCGAAAAATATCAAATTGAGATAATTTCCAGTTATCTGTATCTTTCTCACCAGGCATTTGAAAAACCAACGTATTTTCTCCATTTGATAAGCCCAATGTATCAAAACAAAAACACACACATTGTCTGTGGCTTTAATAAATTGGTTTCGATAACTTTGATCAATATCATGTTAATGACAACCTTTAATGGGTGTTTCGACTTTTCGCTGTCAAAACTTAATGAGAGAGAAGACTAAAAGATTAACGATGAGAAGAACGATCGGCATAATCTATGGTTCCTCATAAAATGCAAAGTTTAATGAAAATCAAAATACATTCAAGAAACTTAATTTATGTAATTAATTCTGAGATAAAGACGTTTATCAATTAATAAAAATAAATTCCGCAAAAATCGCATATGATAAAGTCAAATCAATTTAAAATTTAAGTTTTAAATGAAAAACATGTTAGTCAGCTTCAATTGACAGAATGATGAATCATAAATTCTGATAGATAAATGTTTTTTTTTGTGAATACGCTGACATGTCTGTATAGCTGTAATACTCTTCGAAATGAGTGCATTCAAAGGCGGTACCGAATCAAAATTCGGTTTCGACTTTTTGACGGTTCTTATGACTCTCGTTATTGCAGCAAGCTTCAGTTTCAGTTTTGTATATCAGCCTTAGTTTTTTAGCTGAGCTGCAGGTGCGAGCTCTTACATAGCAAAAAAATTCACAGACGTCGACGCTCACAAACACACACATATACATATATATATATACATAATAAATATATTTAGATATATAAACATGCATGTATGATGTGGAACATTTCACTTTCATTTTGGTGGGCAAAAGCGAGCTTCAATTTGGCAATAATTGGATATTTTAATAAGCCTATTTGCTGCTTTCTTTTGGCCCTGAATGCAAATCGAAATAAAAATGCAGCAAGCGTCCCATGCCCAACAGTTGCTCTTGTCGCTGCTGCTGCTGCTGCTGCTGTTGTTGTTTAATTGTTTGGCAACATTTCGTGTTTTGTATGTTGTGTTGCGCTCCTGAAACAATATGCAGCACCTCAATTTGTGGTTGTAAGAAATCTCTCAGCGCCATAAATCTGGTCACGTAAAACTATTTTCATTTTCACTTTCATTAAAATTCAAAGTTTCTTTTGGAGTTTGGTGTTTTTTTGTTTTAATTTTTTGTTTCTGCCCCACCTCTGTCAAGTAGAAATATGCATTGTGTATTTTTTGTTCGTCTCTTACTTAAAAAAAAAAAAATATATATATATATATATATTTAGGTCATTTGCATTTTGTTTTAGTTGTTTTCTTTTTATATTTCTTGTTAATTTAGCGGCATTTGGTAAAATCTCATCAAATAACTTTTTGAGCAACTTTATTGCGATTTGCTTTCGGCTTTGTCTTTGTGAGATTCATCTTAATTGATGGCATTAACATTATGGCTTTACTTTGCAACTTGGCAAGGCAATTTGGACAATACTAGAGTGAGGCCAAGTGACAGCTGTGAGTACATTTTAACACTGTCGATTGAGACAAGCTCGAAGTCGGCTTACTCACTATGAAGTTCAAATCATAAGACCTTAAGCATTATGTTTACTTGCACAACTGAAAATATTTGAAAGTAGTATTAAATTATGGAGTTAAGTGTTAAATCGAACGATGGCCCAATTTCGCATATTGCTGTGAAACTTCAAATTAGTTGACATAAAGTTTGATCTTCTCAACGAACTGCAATTCAAACTTGATCATTAGTTGCACTTTAATTTTGTTTTCTATTCTTATATTATATTAGGCTACTAGGAATGTATCAGAACTAAACACATATATAATTAGATTCTTATCTATGTAGCTCTTTCCACTACACCACCATCTACAAAGATTCTTAATAACCACTCAGTCGAAAAATAAACAATAAGTTGTTCTAGTTGGAAAGGAACATGTGGCATATACATACTTGAGCACATATGTATATATATATACAGATTAATAGCTTGAGATTGATTACATTTAATGTCTATGGTACAGGCAAAAGGTATGCAGTTAATTATATCAATATATATATACTATTTGTTTTTCGATTCGCCAAGCAGTCGCATAACTTTTAAATTATACACTGCTCATGGTTAAATGAAAATTCAAAAGCAAAGCGATTCGAGCTAAGTCGAGTCGAGTCGAATAATACATGTGCATACATGTATTAAGATCGATGTTTAGCTGTGAAACACTTGTGGCACCTGTACAAACACGAATGTACATAAATAACAATATTAAATTGGCGTTGTGAAGCTTAAAACGCAAATCAGTATTATAATTATGGAAAAATGTGCAGAATGAGCGATCGATTGCAAGAAATAGCCAATGGCCGAAATCAAAACCCAAAAGCCAAATGCCAACAAATACTATAAAATCAATAATACTAAAAAGCATCTACAAGTCAAACACATATACAATATACAAAATATTTGTTTGATGCAGGGATCAGCGGAAGCTTTGATGGCGGTTGTACGAGAGAAGGTGTTCAGCGAGTTTTTGGGGGCTTTTGTTTAGTCGATGGACAGGTATTTAACAAAGTCAACCACAGAAACGAGTCGAGCGACCATTAAAATTTAATTTAGATAATCTACGTTTAAATTTCAGATTTGTTGGTGTTGTATGTGTATGTCTCGGGCCTTTTAGTCCACTTGGTTTCAGACGAGACCGTTTATATGTATGTGTGTAGTACATCATATAATAAAAATGAACGTTCACATAAAGAGTGTGCGCCACGCCCACATAGACAACTAGTTTATTTTGAATATTATTTTGAAAACTATTAGCTTGAAGTTAATTTCTAAACAATAATGTGGCACCACTGCAATGGATGTAATTGATTTCGCAAAATCGAAGAAAAGTAAAGGTGGCAGCAGCAGTGGTAAAACAAGCAAATCATCGTTACAGATGGATAGTACGTATGTATGTATCTATGTGTGTGTAGAGACATATGTATCTATTTTGTTGATGACTCGGCAATTTTGTGGTGAATGCGTGAATAATGCAATTTCAATAACACTGCAATTTTAGCTCGTTATTGTTATTGCTTTGGCTGTTGCTCAATAGGCTTTAACAAAAAATTAAAAAAACAACAAAAAATGGGTCAACTAGTCCGTCCGTCTGTCTGCCTCTCGCTCAGCCAGTATAGTTGTCATCGGGCTACGCGTGCCAGGGTCAATGCTGACCTATTAAGAACTTTCAAGACAGCTCAAGCAAACTAAAAGAAATCCAAATAGAAATCAAAAGTTACCACTACAAGTAACAACAACAGCAGCACCTGCAATTAGTCAGGGCTGACCCTCTATTTAAGCCCGCATTTATGGTGTCTTTCTATTCGGTTTATCAACTTCTACATCTGTGTGCTACCCATCTATGTATCTATGGACTTCCGGCAGACCCAAAAGCGACAATAAAACTTTCCCAAACCAAAATGTCTTCTGTTCTTGGCGTAAGTAGTATATGGAAATTCGTTTCCCATATTTTTGTTCGAGCCGAAATGCTTTATTGGGCCGAGGCAATGCAACACATTAAGCCATTTAACGGTAAATTGACCAACAACATACAACAACAACAACAGGACCATATTCTGTAAATAGACAGCACGGTGTTAATTATTCTTTAAACTTTCCAACAACCATTCTCGGTGAATCATTTGTTATTTGTAATGGTTGTTTTGTTACTATGAGTCAGTCTCAAAATAAGAGCAACAATAACATCTTGGCAGGCTTGAATTTCACATATGTAGTCTAAAAACTAAATAACAAAAAAAAAACAAAATCCGGCCAAATATAGGTGATTCAATCTGGGGGTGTGCACTGTTAATTGAAGACAGCAGACTGAATATTTCAAGCAGATAGACAGGCGCAAGGCACACACGCACACTCACACACCCACTCACATGCATTGCGTAATGTCAAGTGTATGCCTTTACATAACTAACTAACACCTCAGACAAAAAGTTAAAGCTGCAACTTTCTCAATGAATCCCATAAAACAAACATTTTTTACGACAATTTAATTAATTAAAAAACAAAATTATTAGCTATCCATATTCAATAGAAATGTTTCTGAATTAACTTAGCTGCTAGACAATTTATGAGATGCCAGGAAACTCCGAAGAACACTGAAAATGGTAGAGGATTCAGATTCTTACAAAAAAAAAAACAAACTAAAACAAGAGAGAGCGTTGTAGTCGGACATACCGTCCAAGTTTGCCTTTCAATTTGCGGTAGATATAGGAGTGGGTGTGGCCTAAAAAAACTGTAGGAGTAGGTGGAGAGTAACTTTTCTTCCAAGTTTGGTAACTTAAATTACGGGAGATATGGGCCCTGGAAATTTTGGGGGCGGTAGTGGGCGTGGCTGAACAAATTCTTTGAGACGGTTCTTAGCAATCTTCCTTCCAAGTTTGGTAACTGTAGCTCTTAAATTACGGGCGGTATAGGTTTATGTCGTTTTTGGGGGCGGGAGTAGGCGTGGTCCAAACATTTTTCGGGATTTTTGCGGACTGTTACTAGAAATATACCTTGGGGGAGTTACCAGTAATATACTTTCTAAATTTGGAGACTCTAGCTTACAAATACTGTAAGTGCGCATTTCAGATTTCTAGGGCCGAAGTTCGAGGGGGCGGCTCGTGTGGGCGTGGTATGAAAATATATATGCCGATCTTTAAAGGTGGGTACCAACAAACTCTTTGACGACGACACACTCCGGTATATGTTCCAAGTCTCTATCTCTAAGGGTGTCGAAAAAAGTTGCGTTCATACAGACGGCCAGACAGCATGACGAACATTGCCCAAAACCAATAGACTATGATACCTTCGGCATCAAAGTATAAATAGTATATAACAAGCAATATAAAAACTTGAATATAAATGTATATACTTTAATATATATATTTTTACAAAATATGAATAAAGTCCAGCCAATCGACACCAACTGAGGTAAACTCAAGCTCATCCAATAGGAAACTCTCACCTAATTGGGAAATTCTAATGTATCGGACTTTGCACTTCAGCGTTAATCTTTGAGTACTCGTATTTGTAACAAAGCCCAATCCAAAGCATTTAGCATTGCTACTCACTTTGACATTTGGCTGTTGCAGCTGCAAGAAGGTGGCTACTCCATTGCGCACACGATTCTTGACGCCGCGCACGGTTCCCTTGGAGGAGCGTATAGTTGATGCTTGGTGTGTGGTGCTGCGCATATCCTTGTAACCCGCGAAGGCATTATCTTCCTCTTCCTCCGGCACCCGCAACTCGCCCCCATGCTCCTGCTGATGCTCTGTGCCATCACTGGGCAATCTGATCGCCTCATATTCCGGTGGTATTGAGCTGCAGCTCTCCGTAACAAAACTGCGAAAATTTGCATGCTCATTCACATGGAAATTGTAATATTTATCCGCCTCGTATTGCAGCGGTCGTCCATCGACTTTTGTTGCACCCACAATGTGTTCACTCTCACACACCTCCCTATCGCGTATATCGCGCAGCAGCGAACTTGGCAACAGGGCGCCCAATTTGAGCAGCGGTTGTGCCTCATTCGAATGCAACGAATCGCAGCTCAGCGAGGAGCTGCTTTCATCACACTCCTCGCTATCGTCTGTCAAGCTGTAGGCTCGTGAATGTGATTGCGAATGCAAATGCATGACAGATTGCCCACTCGAGGTATTCACTCGAATCCGTGTCGTCTTCAGATGCAACTCCAGCTTGGGTGTTCCATTATTGCTGCTGTTGCTGCTATCGTTGCTAATGCCGTTGCTGCTGGGCAATTTGTTGCTTTCGAAATCACTGCCAGTACCACTATCCAGAGTCTCGCAGGGCGAGTATTGGCCACTGGACACCAAACAGCAAAGCTGGTAGGGCGCCGTGACAGACGGTGACACAGTTTGTGATTGCTGCTGTTGTTGTTGCTGATTTTGCTTTAGTTTTAATACCAAATCGCTGTCGCTTTGACTGTCATTCAGCTTTACCACGCTTATCTGTTTGCCTAGCCGGCGTGGGTTTTGACATTGAATTGAATTCAAACTCTGATCGTTAGCAATCTGTATCTTGACCGTGTGCTGAGGCCCAAAGATGCCAACTGTTTCGGTCACTGCACTCGTTGGCCAATCGACTAACGTTAACTGACTAGCGCCGTCATCGATGTTGCTGTTGCTGTTGCTGCAGCTGCTGCTTTTTTAATTTCACCGACTACAATCTCAGCAACAGTTTCAGCTTGCAACACGTTTCTAACGTCATCGGCAACATTGCAGCTGATAATAGTTGCTGCTGTTGGTGACGCTGCTGCTGCTGGCTTTATTTCTACAGCATCAGCTGCTGCTGCTGCTGCTGCTGCTGTTGCTGGCGCCATTTCTCCATTAAGAGACACAGACTCAACATCGGCCCCAGTTTGCCCAATGCGCAGTAGCAGCTGTGGATACAACTTTGTTGCTGGCTTAGTTGTTACTGCTGCAGCTGCAGTTGCAGTTGCAGATGCAGATGCTGTTGTTAGTGTTAATGTTTCTGTTGCTGCTACTGTACTGTAACGAGTTTCCAAATCAACATTCATTGCATGGTCAACGTGCAGCGTCTGCAAATTACAATCGTTGTTGCTGTTGTTGTTGTTGAGGCTGCTGATGTTGCTGCTGTCGCCAAATGCCAACAACATTGTCTGCGACTTGAGCGACATTTCGTCGCTTTCAGTGTTGTTGCCTGATGGCTTAGCTGGCTGCTCAGATTCAATTATTATTGAAATACCGCGCAACGGCCTTTGTGGCTGCTGTTGTTGTTGGTGCACGCTGCCAAGTGTTGCTGTTGCTGTTGCCATATTTTTTGTTGTTGTTGTTGCCATAGTTCTGGCAGCAACAACAGCATTTGGTAATTGGATGCGCCACCAATTTCTAGTTTCAATTTTTATGCAATTGCCGAGAATGTATTTTGCTTGTTGTTGTTGTGGTTACAGTTTGTTTCTGCTCATGTAGCTACTGCTGCTGCTGCTGCTGCTGTTGCGCTATTTCCACTTGCTATTTGCGGATGACCGTTACACAGTGCGTTTTACAGTTAGGTGGCCGCATGTAGATTATATAAGTACCTGCAATAAAACAGAATAAAACGGAATGCATAAGTAAAAGAGGCAGAGAGAGAGAGAGAACAGCGACAGAGAAAAATGATGATGCTACACCTACAAGACCTGGCCAATTGACTATCTGGTCAACTGACTGATTGGGTGACTCTCTGACTGGTTGGCTGGGTGAATGGTGGCTCCCAGCATGAGCTTGACATTTAAGCCGAAGATGTTCAGACCCGGTTCTTAGAAAGACGTCGCTCAATAATAAATGTTAAGAGCTTTGCAAAAGCCAACAAAACCTAACAGCAACAACAACGTCGGCAACAAATTGGGAAATAACAATGATCATTATAATAATGATTAATACAAAACCGCATTAAAAACACTGAAAAGAACAAAAAAAAACAAAAAAAAACAAAAAATAAACAAAATAACACACACATAAAATAATAATAATAGAATGAAAAAAACAAAAACCGGCTCAGAGAACCTTTGGCACGTGCAAAGAATTTACGACTACTTCATATGCTTCAATTGAGCTTTTTTGATGGACATATTGAAATTTCGAATATTTAGTATTGAAATTAAATAACTGATTTTGGTAATATCATATCCGTGTCTAAACGAACCTTTATTATATTTATAACCCAAAGATCATTGAATGATACATAATTCATTATCTCGGAACGCTCACAAACTGAATACACACATCATCGATACTAATAGAGTATTGCAAATAAAAAGTTGAAGAAATAACACGGTAAAGAAAAAATTTACATCCTTGATATATACATTGGAATTACCTCGACTTTTGGAGCTTGAGCTCTGCCTAAAGCTGTTGCTGATACTGCTGCTGTTATTGTTGTTGCTATATTTCTGGAAACTGGTAACTGGTTGCACTTGAACCTGGCCAAGTTGTCCAGTTGTCCAGTTGTCGGATATCCAGTCTGTAAATATATGAAGCGGGTGAACAAGGCTCCAATATTTCTAAATATTAAAGTTATTATTGTAGCTGCTTCGGTCGCTCTTATTGTTGTTGTTGCTGTTGCTGTTGCTGTTGGCCTGCATTCGTCGCTTATTGCACACAAATTTCATTTGGCGGCATATGAAACACAGCATGAAATTAATAAACCAAACCCAAAAAAAGAAAAAACAAAAAAGCAAAAAAAAACAGATTGTGTAGCCTGTGGGGGATGGTGGGCGCGGTTTAAAGACACACAAACACATATATATACATATACATACACGCGCACGCACGCACGATTCTTGCAGAATTCCGAATTATGGATTTTGGCTGTTGGTTTTGGTTTCGATTTCGATTTTTTGTTATTTTGGGCGCCTCAAAGCGACGCGGCGCGTACGACTCACTCAAAATCGCGCTGGCAACTGAAAACCACAGCAACAAAGTCGCGCTGGGCTTGCGTGTTTTGCCAGGAATTTTTTGTTGGTATTGTTGTTGCTGTTATTTGTTGTATTTTTTTCTACGTGCCTCTTTCGCTGCCGCGACGGCCGCCGCCGCCTCTGTGGCTGCTGCTGTTTCTCTTATTTTTATTTTTTTTTAATTTTTGCTTTCAAGAAAACAACAAAAATTCCAGCAAGCCGAAGTAGCAGCAGCAGCGACGCCAACGAAATTACTTTAAAAAACACACAAAAACAATAAAAACAACAACAAATCAGCAGTGAGCAGCAATCGCAGTCATAAAAGTTGGTTTGACGCAGTCAACAGCAGCAGCAACAACTGCAGCAGCAAAAACAATGCGCGTTGAGAATTTGTTTACGTGCGCAGGCGCAGCTGACGACGCAGATGACGCCAACGTTGGTAGAGAAACAGCGCCAGCAAACACACCCCCATGGCAGAAACCCCTCCGCAACCCACCTGTTGCCTGTTACTATTGCCGATGTTATTGTTGTAGTACTCGTTTGTTGGCTAAGTTAATTGTGTGCGGCTGCCGCAACTGCCGAAAGCTGCACAGTTTCACCAAAATGATCTTTACAATTTGATGCATTTATTTTGAAGAAACGTTTTGTTTCTCTTCCCACTATACATATATTGTTACTAACAATTCATTTGTGAATACTCCGTATGCAGGAACAAACATTTCGAGAACGAAAGATCAACACATTTAAAGCTGACTGATATTAAGCACTTAAAATTTCCGAATACTAATCATAAATTCAGAGATTGCTTTTATGGCAAATTAAAATATATTTAAATAATGTTGAATTTCGAAAAACCTGTAATTTTTGTTGTTGCGGTTGTCTCACTACTCAATAAAACCAGTTAACGGATTTGCATTCATTCAGTCCACTGTGCATACCACTGTTGGCCGCACATAAACGTCAACTTTTGCGGCGTGCGTCTTAGCTATTTCATTTATTTCGCCTGCCTCATATGTATGTGTGTATGAGTACCTGAGCATGGCTCAATGGATTGACTACCTTTCTTTATCTCTCTCCATCTCCATCCGCAACTCACTCCCTCTCTCTGTCACTCTCACTCTGCCAATCATTGGCTGTGCATATCTTATTTTTCTATTCAACATTTTTATGCATTGTTGTTTCTGTTGTTGCTGCTATATTTTGTTGTTGTTGGATGTGATGACGCCTGAGGTTCGGTTTGTTTAGGCTCGTTCGTCTAAGGTTGACTAGTTGTTGTCTTGCCGTTGACGTCGATGTCGATGTCGCTGTTGCTGGTTTCGTTTACTATTTAGCTGTCTGTTATCAACCGATTGGAGTTGTCGATTGTTGTTTCTATTTGTGCTTTTGTGTTGGCAGTGCCACGAAAACTATGCCAACAATTTGTGTTCAGGTGTCGCAGCTGCAACAACAACAACAACAACAGCAGCAGCAGCAGCAGCAACATCAATCCAGCAGCATAATTTCTATTTTTTGTCGCTTCTTAAATGAGTTCGCCTGGCTGCGTTTCCATCTACATTTTTGCAAAGCTCTTAAAATTTGTATGTGCAATCAACGGAGCCACAACAATGTTCAAATGCACATGAGCAAAGTTAGCAGCGAAACGGCAACACGCGCAACAGTATCAACACTGGCAAAACCAGCAACAGCAAAGCCCATGGCAAGTTGTAATGTGTTGTTAATTTGATGCGCAAGTGGCGGTCAAGACCAGTCCCACAGAGACTACCTGGCTGACCAGCTACCTGATTACCCGGCTAGCCAACGCTTGGCATCTGTTTCCGCTTGTTGCGCTTCACTGCGGCAAGCCAGAAGGACAAACGGAGAGGCAGTTGCCATGGGACAGTCAGTCGGGCAAAAGGGGCACAGCCACAACTGCGTTCAATTCAGAATCATAGTTTCGCTTGCCGTTAAGAATGGCTTTTGTGGAAAGATAGCTAGATTCATTGCCACTCAAAGCTGGCGCTTAGTTGCGCATGATATGCGAATCATAACGATCATTTAACAGAAAGCTTAAGTTAAACATTTTGTAGCATGCGCTCCATTCGAATTTAAGATTTGCTTCTTCTGCTTTCTGCTTACAGTATTCCAAATCTATTTCGATTTCATTTTTTACCCATTAAAAATTGCTTTTCCAAAATAACGATTGAATCTTCATTTTTGTTTGCATCGAAGAGTTTCTTTCGGATGTCAAAACTAAACAGATTTTTAAGCCTTTTTAGAATTTCGGACTCAAGATTGAGAAATCGATTTAAAGGTTGTTACCTTTAACGTTTTACACAATTTCTTTATTGTCATTAGGTAAATTATTGTTATAGTTTATCATTGGCACACTTTCAACATAGTCGTCATGATATTGAAGTTTCCTTTTACACTTTTATCATAAAATTACATATTCTTGGAATTTTGTCAGTACAATTTTGTTTTTTTTTCACATTATTTTGAACAAAACACAATATTTATACTCGTTGATATATAATAAACAATTCATCAACTGAAATTACAATATTTCATTTTTATTTGATATCCATGTATAAGATATCCTCTTATGATAGCTGTTTTTTTTAGTGTTTGATTGGTTTAGCTTGATTAAATAATTGTCTTGTTAAATTGGGGCATTCTGGCAAACTGTGGGTCGCGTTTTAGGGAGTAAATTGTTCTTGTATATGGTTTTAAAACGTCATAATTATTATCAACATGAATAACACTTATTACAGTTATATGTGCACGTATGTATATACTATATAATTGTGGCTATATATAAATGTGTGTTTATGTTTTTGTGTAAATATTGTAAAATTATTAAATAAATTATTTGCTGCATTGCACATTTAGTAACAATAAATATATACATATATATGTATATAATTGTATATGGAAATCCCTCGAGCTTTTATTTTGTATGTGAAGAGATATGCATAATGAGTTGTTTCAATATTATGAGATATGCATAATGCGATGATAACTTCTTTAATAATTATCAGGGCTGCCTTTTCGTCATATAATAAACAAAATATTGATTATAGCACTAAGCAGACAACACTAAGATGCGTCAAATCCACAATAAGTTGATAACAAAAATAACTTTGGCCCGGCGACCCACGGCTGCTTCGGGTCTTGAAAGCAGCGGCAGGAAGCCAGCGCGTCGCAAAATGTTGCAGGCTAAGCGAGTCCGAGCAGCGAACATAAGTCAATGCCTCACTTGTCTCTTTGCGACATATTCTCTAATAGAATAGAGACCCACCCCTTTATGAGTATGCGTCCGAGCAGGTATAGAATTATTGTCTTTTCGTGTGCGAGCTGGCACTCAATTTTCAATTTCTTATTTTTTCGGCCAGATCTGTAAAATTCTGTAAAGTGGGGTGGTATAACTGTTAACCAATTTTGTGGCCACAGACTGCAAAATGAATGATGCAAATTTTAAAGAGGGTATCATGGTTTTAACATGCGAAATTGGTGGGTCTCTATTCTATTAGAGAATATGTCGCAAAGAGAAGTGAAGCATTGACTTGTGTTCGCTGCTCGGACTCGCATATTTTTCGACGCGCTGGATTCCTTTCACTGCTTTCAAGACCCGATGCAGAAATGGGTCGCCTGGCCAAAGATTTTTTTGTAATTAATTTTTTGTCGATTTGACGCCTCCATTCCTTGTCTGCTTAGTGATATTACTTTACTGATTTTCTTAAAATTAATTTTCATTGAATACAAATCGAAGCACTTTAAAAGTTTATGAAAGCTATCGAGACAATCCAAATGACCAAATTGTGCCTGATAACAATAAGGGTTGTCAAAGAGCCAAATTTAAAAGAAAGCCCGTGAAAACTTATAATTCTAGTAAATAGTTTTACATTTTTAATTTATATAATTATATATAGAGTTCGATTTCAATTCTGCTAGATGAACGGTTTCGTTTTTATAGGCATTTAACATATGTTTGGGTGTATTTAAAAAAAATTTTTGATGTGTGTGTATGTGTACTTATTTCATTGTAACTGTAAAACTCGTAATGCTCGGAGCCCAAAGGTATGTGCTACCATTAAGTGCTTAGTAGTGCAACATACAAACATATGTATAAATACAACACTGGCTCTTATCACGTTTGGTGCTAGCTAGAGTTTGCTTCTTATGGAATACAGTATATGTATATGGCAAGATCATAGATACAATATGACTGCACTTCAAGCGGGCTTAATTTTTTAATATAAATGTGTATTCGAAATCAATGAGATTCGCTTATTTTAACAATTGTGTGTATAACATTGATTAAAGCAAAGAAAACACCTATAACATTTAGATTGTATTGTATATGCTCTACCCATGAAATGGATACAAAATAAATGTATGCATAATGTATTTAAACAGGCAGTATGAGTCGTCATCCCTGACCCTGATAATGTATTTAAGGGCCATATGTATGTATAGATAAACATATTTCTTCTTAATATGGACTGGTTACAGGATATCTTTCTAGCGAGATGTCTGCTTATCTTGTAATTTACTGGGTTCGGATTTTGTTTCATTATACTCTAGCAGCAACACAGAAAGCTGATTGAGGCAAGTATGTTTGTACGTAAATTAGTATTTGTTTGTTTGTAATTTGCATTAGTGAAGGTATTACATTATTGTTCCTCCATTTGTTGGTGGTCTGTCGTAGTAGGTAATATTTTATCGATACATATAGCCCGTGTATAATTTAAAGTGTATTGTATGCTTTCAACATTGCTTTATCAAGAAAAATACACGTAATATTGAGCATACTTTTGTATGCGTAGCATAAGCGAAACCTAATAATATTTATAATAGTATGTAATATAAAACAAAAGAATTGCATTTGAAACGCATTATAAGTGTAAACAGTGTTAAATGCTTAGGGATGCTCAACATACAATAGTACAATACAATGGAATAATACTAACTGTATTCATAATGAGAGTATACAATATAAGTATTTATAAATAGTTGTGTATATTATATATATAGTCAGCAATCTTAGCAATCCATTTTGTCAACTTGTCAATTTCTCTTTCCATTTTTTTTTCGTTTGTTTCTTTGTAACTATAAATTAAAGATTCAACATCAAATCGCACTATACGAAATTGGATATGTAGTACATATATAGTATGTGGGTTACACCATAACACAACTGAATATTAAATATGTATGTATATATGTATGCACATATGAGAGTACGATGATGGATCTCCCCGTTTTCCATATTAATAAATATAAAAATAAATATATATTTCACGTACATGTTTTTTGTATTATTGTTACTAACTGTTTTCTATGCCATCTGCCTTATACAAATCTCGCAGCATTAAAATACTAATGAATTAATGCGGAAATATTATCTAGAATCTATATTTTAGTTGTTTTGCGTTGTTTTTTTTGTTGTATTTATTGTTCTGTGTTTGTTTTGGTTGCTGAGTTCACCATTGTTTCTGTCTATTGCCGTTGTGGTTACTGTTATTTTGTAATCATTAGTATTATTATCGTGGTTTGTTGTTGCCTTTCGAGCAGTCTTTGGGAACATATACATACATACAAGGATTAGATTTCAGTACCGATGCTGCTTTTCATCGGTGAGCGAGTTTTGCTCTAGTTATTGTCCGTATTTACAGTAAGTTGTGACTTATGCATTTTAAATTTTGTATTTGTATATATATATATATAATATTGTCATCGTTGCTGCGGCATGCAGCGTCTACACCTACTCCTCGTCCTCCTCGAGGGATTTCTCGGGAAGTCCGTATTTGGGACAGCACATGCCCTCCGTGCCGTCCATGTTGAAGCAGAAAACATTGCGCTCCAACTCAGTGGGCTCGTGGGGTACAATGCCATGCACCTCCCTCAGCTCGGCCTCAGGGAACCAAGCGGGATCCGAATCCTCCACCACCTTGATGCCGCACAGACTAGACAAGGATGAATAACAAACGGAATCAGAAGAGAGCTATGAAATAGCCATTGCATGAACTAGTTATGCAACTGCTATTGAGTGAGAAAGTTGCAGTCGGGTGAGTGATGGTGGGTGGCAACGTATATTTTGAGGTGGGTGAGAGGCTATTGAATAATCATTAATGTGCCTTTCAAATTTAGTGACTTCAGCTCTAAAATTGCAGGAAAATAGGCTTTTCAATTTGGTAGAAGGTTACTAGTAATTTACCTCCCAAGATTTTGGTAACTCAAACTCAACAGCTGTGGGATCATTGCGGATTTTTGTGGCGGGTGCCGATCTTTGAAGGACATCGCCTAACTTTAAAAATGTGGGAGATATGATAGATATCCATTTGCAATTATCAATTTTATAGCTCTCTAGTGGACTTTGCAACCAATTTTTTTAACTTTGTGGGATAACCCGACTGACTCGTAGAGCTTTGGTATCAGAGTATAAAATCACTTACCGTAATATTGCCACCACAGGTATCCACAGAATGGATGAGAGTATGAGTGCGAAGGCAATGACAATGCACCAATGTGGCCACTCCATGTTATCCGTGGCACCCTTGGCAGCAATCCAAGCAGGATAGCTGCTGCCCTCGGTTACCAGCTGATAGAAGGAGGCCAGCAGAATGGTGACCATGGCACAAGGAGACAAGTACTTCCAGCAGAACATCCAATAGAAGCCCGGCCTCGACCCGGTCATCATCTCAATGTCATCCGAGAAACGCCTAACGCCATAGATGTAGCTGATCGATAAACACTCGAAGAGGGCAATGATCAGCAGCGGAAAGTTGCCAGCAAAGCTGTCCATTAGCTGGAAGATATAGCTGCCGGCACCATTTGCAAAGCACATGGAAATCATGCAGCACGAGAAGCACAATGCCTATTTGAATAGAAATGGGGATTTAGGGACTAAGATAACAATTTTAAATGAATTAATTGAAGAGGACATACGCCAACGATATACTCCTTGGGCATATTGGGGAAGAGCTTCATGTCCACCAGTGATGTGACGACGCCCTCCAGCGTTCCAAACTGAGAATCGATGCCCAGCGTGAAGAGCATGAGGAAGAAGAGCACTGCCCAGAGTTGGGCGCCAGGAAACTGATTGATCGCCTCCGTAAAGATGATGAACGCCAATCCGGTGCCGGATGCACTCTGTAGAGAAAAAAAGAAAAAGCTCTATTACATAGCTCGTCAAATCAAAATGATTTTAAATATGACAACAAAAACATGGAAAATATCCGTCTTCTTTCTGCTGGCCATACATATCAAAATATCATTTAGCCATTAAAACTTTGGCGTGCTTAAGATAACTATATTTGAACTAAATTTCGATTTCTTATTTGAGACTTACATTAGCCAGCTCCTGCTCTAAGTCGCATATGGGCAGATTGTGTGTCAGATTTAGAGCGACTAATCCGGCACGTTCCTCCGTGCAACGATCGAAGGTCGCCGTTGCCTTGAAGCCGATCACCGAAAAGACGACGACGCCGGCAAACATGGAGGTGCCGCAATTGGTCAGCGAGACGAGTATCGCATCCCTATAGCAATTGTTGTTGGCCGGATTGTATGAGCTGAAGGCGATCAGGCCGCCAAATGCGAGGCCCAGCGAAAAGAAGATCTGTGTGCCGGCCTCCAGCCACACGACCGGATCGAGCAGTGTTTCCCAGCGCGGCGTAAACAGATGCGCCACACCATCGGCGGCACCCTTCAGTGTGATGCCCCGAAAGAAGAAGATGATGAGCACCACATAGGGAAAGATGGCGGTCATGTAGACGATCTTGCCCGACGATGTAATTCCTTGCACCATGCATATATAGACCAGAAACCAGGAAACAATCAGTGCAATCGCCATGTGATAGTTGAAGCTCTCCGGCATGTCAACGCTCTCCGAGCACTGCAGCGTGGTGCGATACCAGTAGAACTGTGTCGGCGACGAAGCCACACACTCCGGCTCGTGGTCGTAGGTATAGTTCTTGTAGAGACGCGTCGGACAGTTGGCCCACGGCAATGGCGACTCAAAGCTGTGCAGCAGATAGATCAGGCACCAGGCAATTATCGTATTGTAGTACAGCGCCACAATGAAACTGACCACCGCTGAGGATATGCCAATGCCCCCGAGATATGGCGACACCTGACTCCATACGCCAATTGCGCCCTTGCGCAGTCGTTGTCCAATCGCCAGCTCCAGATAGAAGATCGGTATGCCCTGAATGCACAGCATTATGAAGTAGGGCACCAGGAAGGCGCCACCGCCATTTTTTTGCGCCAAATATGGAAAGCGCCACACGTTGCCCAGTCCAACTGCATAGCTATGGATGAGAAAGATATCGAAATACAGTTTACAATTCACTTTATTTTTTCATACTTTGATACCGAAGGTGTCCGTCCGTATGTCTGTCCGTTTGTACGAACGCAACTTTTTTCGAACTCTTAGAGATAGAGACTTGAAACTTGGAACATATACTGATCTGTGCACGCATCAGACAAAATGGGAGTGCTACGTCCACCAGGGGGCTAGGAGATCGATAATAGCAAATCGATAAAGCCACATATTTAATGCTACAGTTATAAAATTTTGAAAGTATGTTACGGGTATCTCCCCAAAGATATCAATAAGAACTGGATGGCCACGTCCACTCCACCTCGCCAAACCGTTACACCTCTCAGTGTAAATCGATAAGACCATACACAATTTGAGAGCTAGAGTGACCAAATTTGAAAATTATATCGCTAGTTATACCTTTAAAAATACTTTTTTTGGACCACCCCCACTTCCGCCCCCACAAGCTACAGTTACCAAACTTGGAAGAAAGGTTACTGGGAAACTGTTCCAACCATTTTTTTCGACTACGTTCATTCCCACCCCCAAAACTCACTACATTTTTTAGAATATTTCTATATCTTTATCGTCATTTTGTATATTCATGTATATCACACTTGTATGTACATATATTTAATTCGAATTAATTGTGTATTTTTGGAAAATTTGACTGTTATTGTAATTCATTTGGTTATTTGAATAAATTAGGGATATAAAACACAATTCCTTTTTTGAGAGATTTGTAAAACGTGGCTTCATATTTAAAATTATATATACACATTCATATAGCATTTTTGAGTACAATATCTCTGCCGACTTACCCTATTGTGGCCAGCAGGAACATGATCTTGCTATCCCAACTCTCGCGCTCGTCCCCCTCTTTTTCGCCCTCAACAATGTCCTTCTGCTGCTGATCAACGAAGGCGGCCAACTCGGCCTTGGTTTTGCTGGTGCTGGCATCTGAGCCAAAGGGCAGCTCCTGTTCCAGTTCCGATGACTCGTCAAAGGCATCGGACATGAAGCCCTGATTTGTTGCACCATACATGGGCTGATGATGTAGATGCAGCGATGTGTGATGATGATGGCTGACGCCATGCTCCTTTGGCACCAGACGGCCACGCAGCTCCTTTAGCGCATGCAGGCACATATTAAATTGGTGATCGCTCAGGTAGCTTAATAACAATATCCACTCACCCGCAATTCCAACTGATCGAGGCTCTTTTGGGTCTTAAGCACAATATCGCGCGAGCTTTGGCGACGCAACAGTTGCGCTGTATTAGCCATTATCGTAAACGGTAAACGGAAGATTGTTGTTTTAGCTCTTGTTATTCGAAATTTGCTATTGTCTTTATTCTTGTTGAATTTGTAGTTGTTGCAATTTAGATATGTGCGGATTTGCAGGTTGCATTCAGCAAGATCTCTGCGTGTGCGTATTAAACTGCTTGCAAAAGTGTTTGCTCGCTAAATTACGGCTGCTTGTGTAACTAACATTTTCGTTGCATACTTTTGTGCGTCAAGCTAAAATATCCGAGCACTTTCGATTTGCGCCTTTTATGGAGTGCTAAACGAAATGTAAATGCAGGCAAAATGCGTTGAATAACTTAAACATCAGAAACGCAACGTATCATGGAAAACAATTATTCAATGGCGCACAGACACTGCGATAAGTGTGTGCATTTACTTTCATTCAGGTCTCATTCGGAAGGCTATAAATCAATCAACTGAACTTGATTACATTTATCCACCCACGCCCACTTACACCCACTTACACCCACTCACCCACACATACACACACATACAAGAGGAGGCAGAGCCAATAATAAAAATTGAATGCGACTGTGTTTCTATAACACATGCTGATAAGGTGCACAAAATCCATTAGTTTTGTCTGTCTGCCTGGTCTGATGGTTAAATACTTAACTAGGATAATGGATTTCGTTGAAATGTGCTCTTTTCCTTGGAACCACCTTTGACTGATAGTGTGCTAAGGTCAGGCATTGAGTACCTTAATCTTACATTACATTATTGTGTAAATATGCCAATACACATTCATCTTCGCGATTTTTGTTTCGTTTTTGTTTTAATTATTCTCGTGTGGACACAGCATTCCACATTTGAATTTTATAATTAACTTAACTTTGCTTCTATACAATTATTATAATATTTTGGTTAAAGTAACTTCTTTTTTTGTACCATCAGCGTTTGAATTACGGATAATTTTAATAAAAAACTTTCTATGCCAGTTTTCATCTGGCACTTACAAATATAAATACAGACAAAGAAAGCACTCTCGCAAATTTGTCCGCTTGCCTTATATAACGAAACGATTGCTCTGCGACAACGAAGCGATAACAAAGCGAGCGAAGGCAACGTAAAGGACACTGTTCAAATTGCTTGCTTGCACGTAGCGAGTAATGGGGGAGGTGAGGTGAGGTGGGTGGCATAAAAGGCATTAAACGCTATTCGCACCGCTGATATTTTAATATCAGTTTGTATGTATGTGTATTGTACATATAATAAGCTTATAAGCGTAAAACCTAGCAACTGAAAAGGCGAGCGCGCCAGGAGCTGCTAAACCTGCAGAACGATAGCAAGAAACTGTTGAGCGGACCCACAATAATACCACAATGCCAGATGTTGAACTCGCTGCTCAATTGAGCGCCCGCGCACTCAACGAACGGGATAGTGCCAATTAGAATGAGATGTCATTATTTGGGGTGGGTTGGGACTGACACTTTGTATAAACAGAAATGGCCAAAACAAAAAATAGCAGCAATTGAGGCCAAACAAGCACTGTACAGAAAATCTGCAGCTTTTTTCTACATACAACATTAACGTATTTACTAAATTCGAAAAAATGCAATTTGCTTACATAACAGTTGTCGAACATTGTTAAACATAAAGACTGGCGACATATTCTTAATATTTCTTAACCAATTTATGCGCCCCAAACTCGAATGCTTAAACGACGTGAGTCCAAAGAACGCAAGACAACACAGAGTGCACAGACGCGAAAAAGAGCAAGGCGAGCAGCAAACGTAGCGCATACGGAGCACGAGTTACGCTTACATTACATTGGTGCATTTGCTGTTGTTGTTGCCGGTTGCAGCCGCTGTGCGTTACAACATTTTCAGACAGATTTCATAATCAAGTAATCAGCAACTGCTGGCAGCAGCATGGTGTTCAAATGTCAGGAAGACAGCTACATGAAGCAGGTAAATTAAAAGGTTGCTTGCTACCCTTAAGCTAACTATTTATCCTCCTCCTCTGCAGTTTCAGACGTCGGTTGTCTCCTGCGAGTGTGCCACGTTGGAGTGGTGCAGAGAGGAGAGCAACAGCACCACAGATACACGTCAGCTGCGCGGCTTTAATGTGGTCTGCGAGGACACTATACTCTTCCCCGAGGGTGGCGGCCAGCCCTGCGACTATGGTACCATCAATGGCCAGCTGGTGCGCAGTGTTCTGCGGAAAGGCAGCACAGCCGTACACTTTGTGGAGTCATCCAACAGCTTTGAAGAGGGCGCCGCCGTGCAGCAGCTGGTGGACTGGCCACGCCGGCTGGATCACATGCAACAGCATTCCGGTCAGCATCTAATCACGGCTCTGTTTGATCACGAATTCAAGTATGACACGACATCCTGGTCACTGGGCGCCAGTGTTTCTTATATACAGCTGAGCACACCGCATCTGATCAGTCGCGAATCGCTCGATCTAATTGAAAGGCAGGCGAATGATCTAATACGCGAGGGACGCGTTGTCAGCGTGCTGCTGGTGGATCCAGTGGTGGCACAGAAGTTTCAGGATGCACGCGCACCGCGTGGCCTGCCCAAGGACCATGAGGGATTGGCTCGTGTTGTTCGCATCGAAGGCATCGAATCGAACATGTGCTGTGGCACACACGTCACAAATCTGTCGCAACTGCAATGCATAAAGCTGCTCTACGCCGAGAAGGTCAAGTCAAATGTTCACGTGCATTTTGTTGTCGGTGAACGTTGCCTTCGCAAGCTGGGCGAGATCTTTCAGCGCGAGCAACAGCTCACCGCGGCCCTGAAGTGAGTATTTGGTCATAATCATGGCTGTGATCATGATGCCCTCTCACAAATAACTCATCAATCGATTGCAATGCAACCACTTTTAGGGGCGGCGCCCATCAGCATCTGGAGCTGTTGCAGAAGCTGCAGCAAAATGTCAAATCCACACGCAAGTCGTTCCTGCAGCTGTTGAAGGATTTCGCCAGCGCGGAGGCCGAACGCCTAGAGAATATACCGAAGGCAATGCGTCCCAAATTCTTTGCGTTGCATCGACGCGATGGCATCGAGGTAGACTTCACCAATACATTTTTGCGCAACGCGCCGGAAGACATATTATATTTTCTGACGGTATCCGAAGGCATCTCGGTCGGCAGTGTTGCTAAAGGGCACATGGTCTTGCGTGGCGATCCGACGCTGGTGCAGAAGTTCGGACCGCAGTTTCTCGAACTACTCGAGGGCAAGGGCAATGGCAAGGAAAACTGTTTCCAGGGCAAATTCAACAATCTGACCAAGCTGCCGGATTGCACCGCACTGTTGGAGGCGCACTTTAGGCCAAAGAAACCGATTGCTGAGCCAGAAAGCGCCTCGTAAAGAACATAAAGGTCTTCTCCGCTTACAAATGCTAGTTTGTACTATTTTGTTTTCTTTCAAATGGATGTACATTGTATGATATTAAACATTACTAAGCACAGCTAACAACAAAATTGAGGATTACGCATGTGGTTCAGAGCATCACAGATAGTTGATATCGTAGTTGTGCATTTTCCACTTGAGACGCCAGTACTGGTTCCAGAAGCCAACGTCTATGATGCGCTCATGTAAACTTAAATAGTTCACTGTGGTGTATTCACAAATGGCCGGATAGGTGCAATCATCCTCATCGAAAATGTCCACCCACAGAAGCGTGCAGATGCCTAGGTTGAGGAGGCGTAGCTTATTCTGATTGATGGCACGCTCCAACATAATAAGGTAATCGCTTGATTCGGAATTTTGCTGTTCCGGCGGCAGTGTTATCATGCGGTTTGTTTGTGTTCGCAATAGAGAGGAGAAGGCATGCTGATCTGGGTTATTCTTGGCCATCTGGTATAGTGCTACGATGGCCGTGCCATAAATCAGGGTTCGCTTCGGCTTCGCATACGACTCCTTGACGACGCCTGTGGCTACTTCAGCGTAATCACGCATCAGTCCTTTCCAGTAGTTTGCCCACTTCTCCACCATGGTGCCCTTAAAGCGGTCCGGTAGCGTCAATTTCTCACCCAAACGCAAACGCATTGCGACGACACGGTTGCCCACACTTAGCAAACGCATCGTGCGACACTGCAATTAAATTTATAATTGATGTTTATGCAACGCCAACGAATTCTTCTAAAAAATTATACGTATGTTCTGGGCTCAAGTTGATTTATCGGCAGAAGTGTATTGGGGTACGAATAATATTAGGCCACCCTGTCGATATATTCACAGCCAGTCGATTATTTAGTATTCTCCATAACGAGCGATATTCGCCTATCGGCGTCACATGTAAGAGAACCGTTGAAGTTTTATATATATATATCAGTATGTAAAAGTCAAATTCATGTTAAAATATACATTTTTGTGCGCCATTTCAACCCAATACAAGAGACGACGATGTACATGCGTTCTTTCGAAGAGGTAAGCCACCCCAATTTATGCCAATTTCTAAGCGACTTCAACACTGTCAATACGCTTTGCAGGCCAAGTGCCAAATTTGCAAGCGAATCTTCTGTTGCGCCACTTGCCGCCAAAAGCATCAATTTGAAGCGCACGCCATTGCTGTGACGCAACCGTTGGCTCAGCGCACTAAAATGGTTAGCTTTTGCAATGATATCGCCAATGCAGCCGCACCTGTAAGCGCAACCGTCTATGTTTTCTGTCCGATATGTGAGCAGAAGCCGCTTGCGCTGCATGAGGAAATGTATGCCGAGTTGATGGCTCACATCGAGAGCGTGCATTTACCGCTGCGCTGTCGCAAATGCCAGCGAAACTACACAAGAATCGAGGATTTGCGTGAGTTCACCAAGTGTGTGAATGTTGGCCAAGATTGCAGCGCGGCTAGTTCGGTGCAGAATCAGAGCTGCGACACTGACGCCTCAAAGGTAACGTTGAAAAGGGCAAACGTCGCCGCCAGCTCAATATCGACACAAACGTCGCCCAGCATAGCCAAAGGCATGCAAGGATCTCAGCAGCAGCTACTGCTGCAACTGCAGTCTCAGGAGGAGCATCCACATCACACAAACCTAACGCCGATATCGTTATTCAATCTGCGTTGGAAAGCGAAGAGTCGTCTCACACAGGAGGAGCTTAACAGCGACAGCGTCTCTTCGATGTCCTCGGATAGCGTTAACCTGTCGGTACAGCAACGTCGCAGCATTGGACTTCTAACCGCATTGCCCGAAAAGGGCAAAGTAATACGGTCGACGTCAACGCCACTGGCGGTGGAAACCATGTTCGCCAAGCCCAGGGATACGCTCACCTTTAATGGGTCCGCCGTTGGTGGCGCTCACATGTCAAGCATCTATCACAGCGGCTATGTGCTGGATGAGCAAAACTCGGTTCCCGCACCGCCGGACAGCAATCAGCCGCACCAGCAACAGCATCAGCGTGCCTGGAAGATAGGCGGTCGCCGCAAAATTAGTGGCGTGACCCCACTGCGTCAGGTCATGTCAAGAAGCATACAGAAAGCCTTCGTGGAGCATGGCGTGGGCATTTTGGCCACAGCTCATGGGGCACAACGGCGCATGCGTCTAGATCTGAGCGAGAACAGCCCATCAGAGTCGGCACTGGCATTGGATCTTCGCATCTCACCGGTGGTGCGACGTTCGCAGAGCGTAGAGGAAAATGTTCTGGCCAATCAGGCTGGCGGCTCTTTGAGTCCGGTTGAGCCATACCAGATAATGCTGTCGGCCCAAAAGCTAACCACTGAATCAATTATCATAACACGCACACAGCATTGCGCCAAAAGTGGGTCATTGGCCGCGTCTGCGGCAAGCGCCAGCACCAGCACCGTTTTCAATTCATGCGAGAGTGTGGAGATCATCGCATCCGCAACGGGCGAGGAAGGTGCCAATGTGGCGGTGCCACCAATAACGCCCATTACCCGCATACCCGGTGCCATCATAAACAAGAAACTTATTAAGTTTGAGACACCACAAAAGCAGCATGATGCCACGCAATCAACCCCAGATGAGAAGGAGATCTTCTATACACCTAATCCGAGCACTTCCTCGCCAGCGGCAGCAGCTGATCAGACTTTCAGTAGTAATGAGCAACGTCGACAGCAGATTGTGCCGCGCCAGCTGAGCGGTGAATTCGCAGCGCAAACGAAGATGCCTCAGCCGAAGGGACCGCGGGCGCGTCCCCCGTTGCGTGCGCACCGCACACACAATTCCTTCAGCTCCGTGGAGGACCTTATCAGTGACGATGAGGACGAGGTGTTTCTGCCAAACAGTGCGTCCACGCATAATGACAAGAAGCACACAGCGACAGCAGAAACAGAATCAGGCGGTCAATCGGAGCCTGGACGACTCTGGTCCCTGATGTCGTCTGTCATTCGCTTGCCCTTGACCCTGAGAACGGATCAGACAGCAGCGATCAGGAACAGTAGCGGTAGCGATGACAAAGAAAACACCGCTACCGCTTCGACGTCCAGCACTGGGTCTCTGATCAGGCGTTGTGCCTCCATTGCTGGCTCACTGGTTCGCACCATGCAAGCTCACGATGATGCGGACATGCAGACATTGAAACGCAAACGAACCCAAACGCTGGATTATCAGTATTGCACGCAAATGTCGCCCTCATCCAGTTCGTCAAAACGTTTTCGCATCCAGCCCCGGCAACCGGTCAAGCGCATGCGCAACACTTAGTTACATGCATATATGTTATAGTTATTTTCAATTTTATTATTTGTATTTGTCTTCTTGTAATAATAAAACTAAGCTTAAATAATTTGATCAGAGAACTTTATTACACTGAACTTTTTATAGAATACACTATGAGTCAATGCTTCTAATTTTGTAATTTTACTACACTTAAACTTTTTTTTGTTTATTGTTCTTAAATTTAAGTTGCCGTTATGAATGCAGCAGCAAATTGCAATCGATTAATTTGGCTATGGTATTCCATCTTTGGTATTTAGAGGTGGCTTAATTTGCACGAAAAAACAATTCGATATCGTTGCATTCATGTGAGTGAGCTTAGTATTTTTGGTATTTTGCAGTGCTTACACATTATTTACATATTCCTCACACGGTCACATTGAATATAACTCGCTGATTGTATTTGGTGCGTGTGTCTATGTGTGCGTGCGTGTGATTTTCAGCGTTCAGTCGTTTTTTTTAGTTAATCAATCGCAGAAAAGTCAATAACATAAAAGTAATATACATTAAGCGTGTACACAAAAGTAGTGATGTCATTATCAAGTCTTCTGCCCGCACCGACCAATGCGGTATGGGATCGAGAAGACGAGCGTCGCTTGGCAGCCAAAGGGGCTCCAATGATTGGTGCTCTGGTGTCCGCCAAAATTGCAGCGCCACCTTACGGCCAGCGCAAGGACTGGATACCACGCACAGAGGCTGATTTTGGCGACGGTGGTGCATTCCCCGAAATACACGTTGCCCAGTATCCCCTAGGTAAGATGACACTAACAATGCATAAGTAGCAGCAGCACCTAGTTTTTATATGCATCTCGTTTAGGTCTCGGGGCACCTGCTAATGTTGGCAAGAAGTCGGAAGCGCTTGCCGTGCGTCTGGATGACAACGGCAAAGTGAAATATGACGCGATTGCTCGCCAGGGACATGGTAAGGACAAAATTGTCTACTCTTCGATAACGCAGCTGTTGCCCGCCGAGGTGCTCGCTGAAGATGCGGGCGAGCTGCAGCGACCGGACGAGGAAATGGTTAACGAGACAACCGAGGAGACACGTCTGGCCCTGGAGAAACTCACAAACCAAAAGATCACCTCAGCTCTACCCGTGCGACATGCACAAAAAGCAGCGCCCGCACAATACATCCGATACACGCCATCGCAGCAGGGGGATGCCTTCAATTCTGGAGCCAAACAGCGTGTCATTCGAATGGTGGAGGCACAGCTGGATCCAATGGAACCGCCAAAGTTTCGCATTAACAAGAAGATACCACGTGGACCGCCGTCGCCGCCAGCGCCAGTGTTGCACTCGCCGTCACGCAAGGTGACAGTCAAGGAGCAAAAAGAATGGAAAATACCGCCCTGCATATCCAACTGGAAGAACGCCAAAGGTTTTAATACACTAATTAGACATCCATAACGGCAATCCGTTAATCTGTTTTTTTCTCCTAGGTTACACCATACCACTGGACAAGCGCTTGGCCGCCGATGGACGCGGCCTGCAACAGGTTCACATCAACGAAAAGTTCGCTAAGATGGCCGAGGCTCTCTACATTGCCGATCGAAAGGCACGCGAGGCTGTCGAGGCGCGGGCTCAGCTAGAGAAGAAGCTGGCACAGAAGGAGAAGGAAAAAAAGGAGGATATGCTGCGCATGATGGCGCAACGGGCACGCGAGGAACGCGCCGGTCTGCGCAATCCAGAGCCAGATGCCCCCTGTGGTGCTGGTCTCGGCGGCAGTGCTACAAATCCGGATGCGCGCGAGCGCAACGATCTCCGTGCCGAACGGCAGCGTGAGCGTCAACGCGATCGCAATTTGCAACGTGCCGCGCCAGAAAGACGCACCAAGCTGCAGCGCGAACGGGAGCGTGACATATCTGAGCAGATTGCCCTTGGCTTGCCGGCGAAGAGCGCCGGCAATGGTGAGACCCTGTTCGATCAGCGTCTGTTCAATACCACAAAAGGCATGGACTCCGGCTATGGCGACGATGAGGCTTACAATGTGTATGACAAGCCATGGCGCGATTCCAACACCCTGGGCGCCCACATCTACAGACCGAGCAAGCAGGCGGATAGCGACAACTATGGCGGGGATTTGGATACAATTGTTAATACGAAACGCTTTGTGCCGGATAAACAATTCTCTGGTGCTGGTTCGCGGGATCCGGGCTCCGCTCAGCGTAGCGGCCCCGTTGAGTTTGAGAAGGAGGAAGATCCCTTTGGTCTGGACAAGTTCTTGAACATGGCCAAGAAAGCGCCCAAGCGTGCCGACGAAAAGAATGATCGCGGCTCACACTCGGAGCGCAAGCGAAGCCGACGTGACTAGAGTGCTGGACTCTAAGATGTTGCTGCGATTCCCTTAAAAAAATACAATCCCCAAACTTTTGGCAAATACATTCATTTATATCAATCAACAATAGTCTGATCTGTCTAAATTGTTAACTTTAGGTATTGGCGTTAATAGTGCCCATTATCCAAGGCACATATTGTTCAACTCTGGTAAATATCATCGGCTGCCCACCATTATTGCACCTTTTCGTGCCCAGTGAAACGATGCCAGCAACATAGTAGGCTTTGTTTTCCTTGTCATCGTATGCCAGCTGGTACATCAGTGGACTTCCGGAATCACCGTGACAGGTACCCGCCACCGTTTCGCCACCGGCACACAATTGACCCGACATAATATACGGATAGTTTTTTCTACAGTTGGCCATGGACAAGGCGTTCAGCACTGCCTTCATTTTGATCGTACTGCCGCTAAAGCTTGTGTGCTCGGTTGTGCCCCAACCAGCAATGTCCATGGCATATTCAGCGTACGTGTATTCAACGTCAGCATTATACGCTGGCAGGCAAATGGGCTGCACAAACTCTGAAAAGTTCACGGGCTGCTGCAGACGCAGAAGTGCAATGTCGTTGATAAGTCTGACAATCGGTGCAGATTCCTCCATATATTCCTCATGCATTATGATCCGGTCGACATTCATGTCTATGTGCGAGGGAGCACAGATTTCTTCCTCCATTGACCGCTGGCAGTCCGGTGAGTTGGTCGTGTCCCACTCGCCCAGGCGAACCTGCAACAAAGTTTGACTATCCTCTCGGCTGGGCACACAGTGTGCCGCTGTTAATACCCAGCGCTCGTGGATAAGCGAGCCACCGCACATCTGTCTATATTGCTCGCCTATAATAATTTTATGGAACGCGATAATTCGAGGGTTTGTATTAATTAATAGCTTATGCTGCGATAATCTTGTAGCCTCTAACATTTAGTATGAAGGTAATAGAAATAGTTAAACGTTTTCTTCCATGAATATTTCTGTCTTTGAAGTGGATCAAATGAAAAACAATAAGGGAAATAATTATATCTGAAAATTTTCTCCAGTTTTCCCTTGTGTTATTAACTAAATCTTAAGATCAAAATTTTTTTTAAATGTTCAAAAATATACGAAATTTTTTTCGTGTTATTAATTGAATGAAATTACCATAATTAGACTTGCTTAGCAGAGCCATCCACGGAAAATCCTTTATGTTTGATATGGTGCCAGATATGACACGATTTTCAATGAAATCAACAAAGCCACAAACGCCCGGCTGTGGTAGCAATTGCTTCGGGGCAGCGGAAACAACCCCCAACGGTGCGCGGCGACAACAAACTAGATCGCGACGTAGTTGACTTGGACACTTGCTACGGGCTGAGCTGTAGAAGTTTGCTCCCTGCTCCCAACACCGTTGCCGATGCTGGCAATAACCGGCTTCGTTCCCCACATTACAGTGGCCATAGTGTCTTATTGGTTCTGTGGTTGTTTTAGAAAAAGATTAGAAAACTCAAAATTGAAATTGACACAACAAACTTACCGCCAGAAGAGCTATTGACTAAGACAAATGCAATTATCGTACAAAATATAGTAAAATCGCGGGTATTCGAACTCGTCATTGTTCCGATCTTCAACGTGCAACTATACGTACAACATTGAAAATAAGTAAAAATCTTATCAGTCGGTGGGCGCATGATGCGGCGGAGAGAGGTCAAATGAGTTGAAGGCGATTATTTTGGAAAAATTACCATAGTTGTTATTGCATGAGTATCTGCAATTTCAACTAAAATTGCTTAGGCAACTTATAATTTCTCAGATGCAGCACTCGTGTCGGCAAGGTCGGATTGCTCCCGTATTTGTAACTTTTCAAACTGTCACTGGTAGAAAAGACCGCCAGTAGAAATCAAAATTCATATTTGAAATGAGCGTTCTAAAAATGGCGCAGTGCTGCTATTATACATTAGCTAGATCCGTCTCGATATACATATGTCATCGCTTTGATTATTATCGTTCTTGGCGATACATCGATAATCGGCATGACATTGAGTTGACATTTCGGTGTATAATTTTAGCATTTCAAAAGGTTTAGTTCTACATTTTTGCTAAATTAACCATCGACAAGTCATTTTAATTGGCCTACAGCAACCGCGACCAGTGACCAAGCGCGCGCACAAATTTGTAATGCAACATTGATCATTGGCAACGATTACGGCCGCTTTTAACTGCAGCCAGCTGCTTTTGCTGCTGTGTGGGTGGTTTGGCTGTCGGCCGTGGGGCAGGTGCCCAAAAAGACATTGACAACAATTACATACGCTTAGTAACATCAGGCCGCTCATACGACAACTGGCGCTCTTCGATATAATTATGTAAGTTTATTGGTTAGTACTATGTAAATCAGTGCAATAACTCTATGGCTTACCTGCAAACTGCAGCAGAACGCGCAAGCAAGAAACAGAAGCATCAGTAGAAGGAGAAGAAGGCGAAGAGAAACAACTAAGATGCGGTCGCGTAGCAACTCGGGCGTCCGCTTGGACTACTATCAGCGAATCGTGCATCGCTTGATTTTAGCACATCAGGAACCAGTGACCGGCCTGTTTCCCGCCTCGAGCGTCAATTCGCATGCGTGGATACGGGACAATGTCTATTGCATTCTGGCTGTGTGGGGCTTGTCGATGGCCTACAAGAAAATTGCCGATCAGGATGAGGATCGTGCCAAATGCTATGAGCTGGAGCAAAGCTGTGTAAAGCTGATGCGCGGTCTACTCATGGCCATGATGAACCAAAAGGATAAGGTCGAGAAATTTAAAATGACCCAGAGCCCCTGCGATTCACTGCATGCGAAATACTCCAGCAAGAACGGTCTACCCGTTGTCGGTGACAACGAATGGGGCCATTTGCAAATCGATGCGGTTTCCCTATACCTGCTTATACTTGCACAGATGACCGCCTCTGGTTTACAGATTGTCTTTTCACTGGACGAAGTATCGTTTATACAAAATCTGGTATTTTACATTGAGTCCGCCTACTCTATACCGGATTATGGCATCTGGGAGCGCGGTGATAAGACCAATCATGGTGAGTGTGTGAAACACGATAAGAGTATAGTCAACGACGAGCTTCAGATTCGAACTGTCTGCTTTAACGAGGTCTGAGGTTCAAGACGCCAACATTCTGTATTGATGATGCGAGTCACTGTATTAGATCTGACCCGATGTACTTTCAATCAGCAATCAAAAAATGTGTAGTGTACCAGGGTATTATTTCTTTTATATAAGCTATTTTTCTTTTAGGATAACTTATGTGGTCTTTACTAATGATTGGCTGATGGAACTGCCAATTTAAGCGACCGGTGTATTGTTGATCTCGAGATGCGCACTCTCGCTATGCTCGTCTTAGCTCGCCGGATTGTCGGGGTTCTTTCTCACTCAAACAATACGGATGTACTCTGCCACATTTAATTAGTGTTTACAAAACAAGTAACAACTTGGGTTACTAAAATTCATTTTTCAATTATTGGAGACGCCGGCACGTCCTATAACTATACTTGCTTCTGTCGGCAAGTAGAGTAACTTGGCTACCTCTTTTTGTGTGACTTTTGCTGCCAATCCAACTCCTGCTCATTTGCAAAGTTGCGCCAAATGTCTACCAAGCCCTTTTTCAATTTCTATAGTTTCTGCATGAAACATTTTCCCTATAGTGTTACAGGAGTTAGTCATCCTAATGGGTCAAATATTCTTGATTGTTGAGAAAGTATTGATCGTTTTGAAATATGACCTAAATGTGGCATCTATGGTTGGGTCCCAAAGCAATTCCAATGTTTTTACTGGCTCTTCCTTTGTTATTGCAGTTTGTTTCGCTTGTTATTGACGCCATTATCTTCTCATCGTTGCAGAACCATTTTCGTAGATGAATTCCGCCTTTGGTCATAACAGCTCTTATCTTCTGTTAGATATCAATGAAGTTTTCAATTTGGTTGGCACCAGTCGTTAAATCATCCATGTAGAAATCTATTTTTTTATAATATGTGTTAATTTTTCATCATCTTTGCAGTATAAGTCCGCCAAGTGATGCAATGAGCTTCTGCTGGGCATATTACAATTTACATATTGATATCAATATCAATACTCTAGCTGGGAAGTGCTCTCTGTAATTTGGGAAGCACTAGCGCTGTAGTCTTCCCATAGAATTAGCTTTAAAATCGAGGTTTGGTTTCCAGTTGCACACTGTTTGTGCCAGTTTCATGCCTGTATTTCCACGCACTCCTTGCTTTTTGTCATCCTTAAAAGCTGCGCTGATGCTTCTTCTGATTTTAGGGTGCGTTGCAATCCTCCATCCATTAGTGCTTGAAGCTGCTTAAAGTTTCCACTGCCATTCTCACGTTGATAACTGCAGTGTATCCGGCTCTGTATTTTGTTTAACACAGCTCAGACTCTCCTTTTTTGTAAATTCATGTAATAAGGTATTGTGGTGCTTGTTACACTTTTGGCATCTCCATTCCTTTCTGCACTCCGCTATATTATGAGTGCCCAGACAACGGAAGCAAAGATGCTGCACATTTACAAACTCATTTCGTTTGTTTAATCTCTGTGTTTTTCGTCGTTACGTGTTGTTCGTGTTGCTGCATGGTCTCCGTAGAAAACCTTCAAAGAAGGATTTGGGGGAAGATTACATCTACTTCATCGCCAATCTTTGATTTTTCCTTTATTATGAAGATACAATATGCAGCTATATCTAGGAATTTGTGGATCCTTTCGTCTGAGCCGCACCTTAACGTTTCCAATTCCAATAAGGTATTCAGCCGGTACGCGAAAATGTTTCTATTATTTTCGTACCGCTTACAAATAAGATCCCATGCATCCCTGTAGTTCGCTGCTGAGCCAATCAGTAAGTGGCTTATCATTGTGGATGTATCTGCTTTGAGGCATGATCTTAAGTAGCTTAGCTCTATTATTTCGCTGATATCTACTCTCTCATGAATAACTTCGATGAATAGGACAAAAAAGTTTGGCCATTAATTGGCATCGCCACCTTTGGAGGTTCTTGCCTGGCATACTCCTGTCTCGTTGAAATTTGTAGTGCAGGCTTGCACTTTGGTTGACAAGTCTGATTATCTCATCCCTGAGTTTCACCTGCGCCTTTATCAGCTCGATTTGATTTTCCGACAACATAATATTCACTTAAATGTTTTTGTTTTGTTTTGATTTTGTTTTTGTTTCATAGTTCTGTTGTAAGCCACAGAACACGCCTTGCTTTTCTCGAATTCAAAATCTCTGCTCTGACGAGCATTCCTTTATTTCATTGAAAATTCTTAAACCTAAATACAAATGTTTATTATCTAACGCAGCCGCTTGTAAGGCGATGGCTATATACCCCATCTGCGATCTCTAAAAAATAGCCAGCCTCAAGTACCTACCATTGAGAATACTGAATGAGTCCTAGATATGGTTCCTGTTCGACTAATTCCTTCTTTTTATTTTCTTTGATTAGGTGAACCCGAGTTGAATGCCAGCTCGATTGGCATGGCTAAGGCCGCACTGGAGGCCATGAATGAGCTGGATTTGTTTGGCGCACGCGGTGGACCCGCTAGTGTAATTCACGTGCTGGCTGATGAGGCGCACAAGTGCCAGGCGGTGTTGCAGTCAATGCTGCCCCGCGAGTCCAACAGCAAGGAGCTGGACTCGGGTCTACTGTGCGTCATTGGTTTTCCCGCGTTTGCTGTCGATGATGCGCAGCTAATTCACAATACGAGGGATGCAATTCTTTCGCGCCTGCAGGGCAAATATGGCTGCAAGCGATTTCTGCGCGATGGCTACCGTACACCCAAGGAGGTTCCGTCGCGTCTCTATTATGAGCGCTGGGAATTGCGCATGTTTGAGAACATTGAGTGCGAGTGGCCGCTCTTCTATTGCTATCTAATACTGTTCCATGCTTTTCAAAATGACAAGCACTTGGTGCAGGAGTATGCGGATAGGCTGGAGAAGATAATGGTGCGCTCCGAGGATGGCATACTACTTGTGCCCGAAAGCTATGCAGTGCCGCAGGATCTAGTCGGCTTTGAATATCAAAAGCCCGGCTCGCAGGCACGCGAAGTTGTTGGACGCTGCCCATTCCTGTGGGGCCAGTCGCTCTTCATTTTGGGACGCCTACTACAGGAGGTGAGTGTGCACCAGAAAACCCTATCCATTCCTTCTTATATTAAACCTAAAAATAAAAAAAATCAGGGTTTTTTGGCTGTGGGTGAGCTGGATCCGTTGAATCGACGTCTTGGCGCCCAGAAGAAGCCCGATGTTGTCGTCCAGGTGGTCATCATAGCCGAGGACAATGAGATCCGCGACAAGCTGGCCGAGCACGATCTGCACGTGCAAACCATTGCTGAGGTCGCGCCCATTGAGGTGCAGCCGGCCCGCGTCCTCAGTCATTTGTATACGTATTTGGGACGTAATCGCAAGCTTGGTCTAAGTGGACGCAAATCACGTGACGTTGGTATCCTTAGCACCAGTAAACTGTACTCTCTCAAGGATCGTATATTTGCCTTTACCCCTCAGGTAAATTGCACGGGTCGTATTGATTCGAATTTCCCCTTCTCGCACTTTGTACCGCTCCGAGTATACGCTCTCTATTATTTCCACTCTTTCTCAATCTCTGTCGATTTTTATTTATTTTATTTATTCTTATTATTTAATGCAATGTTAATGATTACTGTTTTGACTTCTTATAATTTATTTGTTATTACCATTATTATTATTTTTATTTTATATTACTTGTATAATTATTGTATTATGCATTAGTTTGTCGACTTGTCGCGCTTCTATATCGCCTCCGATAACGAACTCATGATTGACATCCTAAAGGGCGAGATAAATTTTCTCAAGTCTGCTTGGGATCTGCTTGGGCGTCCCTTAGTGACACTGGTGCTGAAGCGCATCCATTTAGGTCGGTCTTACCTTACATAAACCTAAATCAGTGTTATTTTTAATACAAAATCCCAACTACATACACATGTATATTATTTCTTGTGATTCTTGTTCCTTACATTCTCCTCCCCCTTACCTACTTTATTTGTATGTGTGTGTGTGTGTGTGTGTGTGTTCGGTTACAGTTATGTTTCTTTTATGATTTTATATTCTTAAGTTGGTATTTTGAATTAGCAAGTACTCCGTTCCTATTTATTACTTTCCACGTTAAGTTATATTTTCTTTTTTATATACTCACATGCACACACACACACACACGCATATCGACTATGAATTGAATTAGATTTAGTTGAGTTGATTTATTTTGTTTGTATTTATAAATAACCACTTTGTTTAGTTTCGAGTTGCAAATGCATTCGTTTTCTTTGGTTGTGGACACCTAAACAAGCACACACACACACATATATGTAAAGCACACGTGTGTGCAAAGCATTATACATACATATATACCTAACCATATGCAATTGAGTTATAGTTTAGTTAATTCTTTGACTTCACACGATCCACATGCTCTCATATATCTATATATTTCTCTCTACGCTTTGCACTATCCCTTCCAAAAAAAGAAAAAAATTATAAATGAAAGAGATCCGTTCCCCATGAAAATTTGCCAAAATGCGAAAAATAAGACAACAAAAAACAAAAAATCTTCTCTTTTGTATAATTCGTGCTTGACCAACAACAAAAAATGAACAAAAATGAACCAATGAACAACCAAACAAAAAAAAATCAAATTCAACCCACACACAGCATATCGACTATGAAGAATACTACACAACACGCGATCCCGACCTGCTCGCAAGCAATTTTACCACAAACTTAGCCTTCTTGACCAACAATTGGCGTCACATGTTGGGCAGACCGACAATCACACTAATGGCAACGCATTATATGCTAGGTAACTACATAACAACTACACCCATACCGTATGCCAAAAATAAAAACAAAAGCAAATCACAAACAACAATTCAACAACAAGTTGCATACCTTATACACATACATACACAACACAATTGATATGATGTATTATATGATATGATTACGATTTCGATTTCAATTATGACTATGCTAATTACTGAATGTATGTTTTTTCTGTGTGTTGATCGTTACGCGCGCTTGCTTCTTTATTCTACAACGCTTACCTTATGCTACTACTAATTCTACTACTACTACCTATATCGATGTAGCTGTAAATTTCCATGCAAGCCCCTATTTGGTTTCCAGAACTTTGCTCTGATGACATCAGCTTAAATTGCTTCAAAATACGGTATTTAAATCGAATCAAGGGTATTGCCCAATAATGTTCAATTGAGTAGTTTGTCGAGTTAATTAAAACTCTTCTCAGCTGAGAAAGACTCTATAAGCAATTTATTTTTGTTTTTCTCTCTGTATCTTATGAACAAATAAAAAAAACTCTTCCCTCATTGCCTTATAACCTTCACGATAAACTTGAAATACCCGTTACAAGACTGTGTAAATAGGTCAGAAATTTATTGAAAAATATTCAATGCCTTAATAAATTTAATTTTTGTAGTCAATGAATTGAAATTGGTAAAGAAGTGCAACCAAAATCTTGCTACTTTATAACTTGGAACTACTGATTGTTTTTAATGATAATTGTTACTATGATTAATATAATTGGACATGCTTCTTTTTATAATATATATAATTCTATATGTATAGTTTTAGGTCAATCTGTCTGTCTGTAAATCTCTGATCTGACTCCATTATTATTGTGGATTATTTAATATCAACTTCGTTGAGTGAATCTTTGCGTCTGTCGGTGATTGTCATATACCTGTCATAGCTTGTGAATAAAATGTAGTCTTAAGCGGCACTTGCTAACCATGCACAATTGTTAACCCAAACGAGCCGAGCATTAATTGATCGAATCACAAATCAATCCAACAACAAACCATATAAAAAACACTATCCCCAATGCAACCACAAGTTCCATTTCCTAACATACATTTTGTCCGCTGGTATTTGTGATGCCCAACAGACCAGGACAAGATCCCGCTGGCCATGATTCAGACGATGAGAAAGCTGAAGTCTGGCTATATAAATGGCACCCGTGTTATGCTGGGCAGTTTGAAGGACTTTCTCAACACCTCGGCCATTACGGATTTGAGCTTTTTGGGTAGCACCGAGGATGGCTATCCGGATCGCCTGCATCCGGATGTGCAGACCTATTTGGATGAACATCTATTGCGCTCGTTTAGCAATCGCAACACAATGAATCTGCGCGGCGGTCAACTGCGTCCGCGACACCTGCGCCGCCGCATGTCATGCAAGGGGGCCATAAAAAAACGCGCTCCATCAATGTGGACTGTGAGTGGAGCTGCTGCACAGCGTGACTTTCTTTCATTATAAATCGATGTTAATCTTGTGCCCCTTGTTTATTAAAGCTGATAATCTGGGCATGGAGGGCCCATCACCGTTAACCGAGCGCCGTCTCTCCTCGATAGTGCCGCCACC